>DWPA01004109.1:0-13214 GCA_018251375.1 Calpodes ethlius | reverse complement strand
GCATGATTTAGCGGCGCGGCGGGCAGGCGGGCATCCGCGGGCTGGCTCAATTATCGGCCCGCGGGCGCTCTCAATTACAAAGAGGCGCGCCCGCGGGACTGCACCTCCGGTCGGCCGCCTCCGACCACAAATCTTTTACTCTCGGCGGTTTCGCCCTACCGACTCATTGGGAGTTCAGGAATCCAACCGATTTATAAATTCATTGGGAAAATGCGCGTACACACAAATGCCACGCATCAGACACCAAGGCGGATAATTCAATTAATCAATTTGTAATAGAAAAAAAAATATTAGTGTCTATACAACACTTTTTCTTCCATAAATCGTTTCGGTTATACTGATTTGATTGACTGATACTCGATAATTTGCGATGCCTAAATTTTTTACATTTGACTCTTAACTAAAATTTGCATTTTAAAGCTTAATAACTTCACAAACCCGTAATGTATTTTACAAACCTGTTCCGACACATTACGACTAATTACGATAAAAAAGTTAAGGGACTTTTATTTTTTTCATTTGAGTGTGTGTATACATAAATTACAAATTACATCTTTTTGGTGCTGGGGGTCTCTACGTTATGCTACAGACGGAAAGAAAAACTTAAAAATCGTATCCGTTTGCATCGCTCAATACTCTACAATGTACACGTAAATTTATCTTGCACACAATATCACTAAAACCACAAGCCGGCATACGTTGGTGTTAACATTAAATTTACGTTTTAAAAACGATCCATTCGATGGGCGAATTGCTTGTCGAGAGGGTGCGAACTGCGATGGTGTTGAGTGTCGCGTTTTAATTTGCGCGGGCGACACACGAGTGGCCTCCGAGCTTTGGTTTGCGGGCAGCGCCGCGTCGAGTGTCCTGCTAATTGCACCGCTACGCTATCCTCTGCCGTCGCAAACCGCGACGCTCCAACGGATCATCTATCGCAGTTTCACCGATCCACACGACTATCGCGCTGGTTAGCGACATAAAACATCGGGCTCGCGCAATAAAATAAACAGCGTCAAAGTATAATTATCGTTGTACCGCAACGCCAATTTTACCCAAAGGACTTGATTCCGATAAGCTCTTACCGAACGTAATCATATCGGCGTAAACATTAATTACGGCGGCTGACAGCGCAAATGAGCATCTCGATCGCCTCAAATAATTATACGCTATTGTGTGTTCTTTAGTATTAAGTAGTTCCACTGTGTGTAAAGAGTTTCAGGGCGCTTCGCGATCGTCTGAAGTAATTTCTCGAGAAACAAATGAAACTGTTCCCCTCGCGCTACAGAACGCTTTGCAAACTGCGCAGCCCATGTAATCGGATAATAAAAAGGGCAAACGCGGTAAATATAAGATGAGGAAGACAGTTTTACGAGCACCACCTAATTAAGTGGTGAACCAAACAAAACGAACAAAACGTTTATAGAGAGACGTAAGTGTAAGACAACATAAGACGGTGGCATAAGAGCTGCTAATGGTAATCGTGACGTGGCTAATGACTGGTTATTTTCTGCCTATTGTTTGTCACTGGTGAAATCCCTTGAGGAATTCCTCGAGCCCAATTAAAATTTTCTTTCGTTCATCGCAAACTGTAGAGGTTTACAAAGGCATCAAAGATGCGTTGTCGACCGAAAAGGAAGTGACACGTATTATTATTTGTGCTGAGATACTAACCGAAACATAAACCTATAAAACATTTCCCAGATTATTTAAGAAGGTGGTAAGCCAGGCAAACATAATACAAATACGCTTATTGCAGGTATATACATGGTAACCAAAACGGCACCGAACCCGGCGATCTCTAACAAGAGGGACATAACGCTGTTCATGGTAACCACCAACGTAAATCATCAGAGTAAGCCTCGAGCAGAGGAAGTTGACTTGAGCTTAAGGACAGATTCAGCCTCTTACGCCTTCCAACGTTTCACACCGTATGTTGACTACCAACATTTTTAACTTACATCAAATTCATATTCATTTAATCACTCGGGCATTTTGCCAATACACTTAATTATGTAGGCCGTTCATTGGTTCTATCACTCGTTTTTCAAATTTGTTCTATATCCGTTGTTTCCCATATCTAAATATCAATAAATTATTCGAAATAGCGGTTATATATTTACGGCAACAATAATCTATCTACAAGCAATTTTTAATCCAAAATTAATTAAGCGACCAATGACGTAACGTAAGTTGTTGATGTCGGTAACTGTTCAACAGTCAAAGTTAAGCATGTCGGAAGGTTCTGATAATGTAGCCCACATTCATCGCATCATTTGCCCACTGACCCTTCTAACAGAACGTGCCTTAAAGTAGATACAAAATGAGAGAATGTTGGTGTATGTTTCACGTCACCTAATTACGAAACACACTCGTGACTCATAGTCGGCGACTAATGGTTTTAATCAACAATTAAGAAAACTTATGTGATTGGCACCCTAGTCTAGAACGGTAGTTTTAGGTTATTTAATATGTCTCGATGATTAACATCTCAACGTAAATTATGACATAATGTGTTCTTACTAGTGTAGTATACACACGGAATGCAGAGCTGATTCGCCCAATTTATCTACAAAGGAATTTAACGATGGTTAAATTTAAAGTGGTATGTAGTCGAAACTGTTCAGGGGAATTCAAGAATTCAAGCCGGCTTCTCAATGTATACGAAACACATTGCATTTGAATTAGTAGTCCTCCGATAGTAGTACATAAATATAAAGTATTGTAAGTATCGCTTCAAATTAACCATCGTAAAGCAGTATAATCATATACTGAGCACTTCAAGAGCATGTCTTCGACGATACATGAAATACGCAAAAACTTATGAAAGAACACGTATCGCAAAAATAAATAAATCAACACGTACGCGCGAGTGCGGGCGGGCCGTGTGCTTGAGATGTGTATTTTGGGCGCGCAGGTAGGGCGGCGCGCGTAGGAATTCGACCTCACCTGAGCCGCTCTGATTCACTAGCGCTAAATCAGTGCGCTCTACATCTTTATTAGACGTCGGATCGGATCTTCTGCATTTAAATGTTCAACGTTGAAATGTTAAAGATGGCCGTTACTCGTGTAAACTGCGTGCCGCTCGATGCTCATTAAAAACAGTCACGTATAGGTACACTATCTAAAACGGTATATCACCGAAACAATCAGGTTCGAACATCGTGATTTACGATTTATTTGCGGGACTGTAACAATTTAAGGGCGTACCGTTTAATTCGTCCGGGTCGCGGACACGGGTCCGACCCGGGGCGATTCATTAGGTGGGCCGCGTCAGAACAAACAAATTAACACGACGGGCGTGTTTTACTCGGTGATAAAAGGGCGCGAGGGCGATGGGCAGTGCGCCAGATGCGTGCGAGCGCGCGATAAATCTCGCGGCGGGCGTCGATAGGGCTGCGGCGATCGCAGGCCGCCAGCCGCCGGCCGCCGCGAGCGACCATTGCCATGAGAATGGTTTCCTCGTGTCACATGTCACCGCAACACTTACTTCCGCAGTGAATGTAAATAATTTCTGCACAAAATCGTTATCACTCAAGACGTTGCCATACGAATGATAAACGTCAAAATATCAAAAAAAATTATTAATAATTGCAATACTGAGATGAGTGTTAAAGTTAATTTATACAGCTAAGGGAGGACGGAATCGACTAAACTTTATCTAACAAGCAAAAGGTCATATCTGTTTGTCAAATTGCTTATATGAATGTTGTTACGATGACGACTGGTATAACTGAAATCGGCCCCTAAAATCTTTTGTTGCACTAACGTTGTTCATTACTTTTTTATTCGTCTACTAAAACAGGGTTAGTGTGATATAACATTATGTTTAGTTTAATCTTTCAAAAATTAGAGCACTACGTTATGAAAGGTTATGAAAGATCATATAAGGTCCTGTATTTCATTGAGGTATTTGAAATTTAATACTATACTCAATAAAAAATAAGTTGACGATCAATATCACGGTACGAACCACTTTCGCAGTTTCGATTACGATTTCCGGCACATTGAAATAAAAGTGATGGAAAACGAAGCATAAAGAATACACTAAAATTATGCTTTCGCCGCACTAGAATGCGATAAAAGCGGAATAAGATACTTCAGTAGCTACGGTGACGTGTTGGCCGCCTGTCCCCCGGCAGTAAGTCAATTACAGGTTGAGCGTATTTGCGGCATGTACAAGTTCGTTTTTGTATGCTCGAATGACATAAGCTTACTCGAGTATATTATAAGTACCACGCAACCGCTGATTAACAGATTATACGTCGGCGTGCGATAAATCGAACAATACGCAAAGAATAAATGCCTAAGCATTTATGCTAAATTACATAACAACGCCTTTGATGTCACTGATGTGTACAAGTTGTGGATACGGTAACTAGTTAGTTAGAATGAGTTTAACTTTAAACGCTTGGAAAGTTTCTGAAAATACCTACACTAAATACAAATCGCATAAACATTTAATCCACAGTAAATTTGTCTCATTCAAAAAATCTTTTTCTCCTAAAAATGCGATACAAAGTTCAACAGGTGAAAGAACCTTTTTACGGGTCCCATGAGACAAGTCCTCCATCACGTCTACTAATACTTTCATCAAACAAGTTGCATAAAAAATACCGATGTTTCGTTAACAATTATGTAAAAGTCATGTTTGAACCGAATCGTAACCTAAGCTTTATGTAATTATAATATCATGTTGCAAGTTAACAGTTAGAAGTCATAACATTGCAGACGGCAGGGATGAGTGACACCGCGTACCACGTACTTATCAGTTAAGTAGGGGTGCGGCGGCGCGTCGCCGCCCAGCGTGGCACGCGCACTGTCCCCGCAGCGTGTAAATGGCTTCAGTTAATTAAGTTTAATCAGAGCCGCGGCGTCCTGAACTGCGGCCGTCGACCATCTGCCGCCCGATACGCCCACTTTGTATTCTGTTACATTGCTATGTGCCCCCATTTTATCGAGGAAACCTTATACTGGTATCGATAAACAGAACTATTCCTATAGTCATATATTCAAGCCCATTTTGTTGAATTACATTTCTATTATAATGCGCAGTAACATTTTTCTATAAGTTCTTATAATGCAATAGTAATTTTCGTAGATTTGGATAACGTGACTTATAAGATCGAAAAATATATAACTGAAATCGATCTCAACTTTATAAAAAGAAAACGGCGTGAATAATTGCGTAACTTTACATCGGTAAGTCTGTAGCACAGACAGCGGTGCGAATAGTCAAGTGTAGCGTGTTGAACCACCATTAACGCAGCGTGACGAATCATCCGCTGGAGTTCGTCGGTATGGGGCGGCGGTGCGGCGGTGCGGCGAGCGTGCCCGGCTGGCCGCGACCGCGCGCCGCGCGCCGCCTCTCACGCGATCTTATCGTGCTTTCCGCGAACATCGCATCGCACTGCCCGTCCGTGTCTACTGTGCGATGCCCCGACTTTTAAGTTCAGACAGACATCGTTTTTAATTTGTAGCCACAAACGCTGTGATTCGCTTTCCGCCTCCGCATACTAGGAAAGTTATTTTAAACGTTCGGTGACAACACCGCGGTGTCTGCGTTGCGCGTAATGAGCGGCGAATCCTTTGACCGGCTGCACCTAGCACCCGCCAGCCACCCGGCAGGCGCAAATGGGGAGCTAATTAGGCGGGTCTGATCTGAAGCCACAACAGAATTAGTGCGTTCGTGTCACTAACTCTATTTAATATTTCAACAGATCGTTAGCGCAAACATTTTATTTAAAGAAAAACCTTTCTCAGCATTTTACAGCCCCAGTCTGCTTTTGTAGGATAGGAAACGTGTAATATTATTAATTACGTTTTTACAATCCCCTCGGGTTTAGGGGAAATTATAAATGCTGTACGTTGCAAATACCAAGCTGAACTTTAAATGTCACAATCTATGATCCATTGCACTAGCACGCGCCCCACACACTTATAAAACAACCAATCTTGAAGGTTTTACTTTTATTTTCATCGGCAAACTTCTTACAACCGAATAGCTCGTTCCTAAAATAGTTAATTCGTCAAACAAATGCGAAACGTGTGCCATTTGCCACGTGACCTTTTGTAAAGTTTCGTCCCCTAATTCTATTACCAAGTGTTTATCGTTTACCTTTTCGCAATACGATTGTTAACTAGAAAATCTATATTACCAGAGGTTGGGTATATTCTCCTACAAAAGCGGAAGAAAATAATATTATATGGGGAATGTCAAAAGAGGTGTGAGACTTTACGTAACATATCAAACTGATAATTAATAATTACATTCAACTTCAAGCTAGTAATTAAAAAACTATGTCTATACTGTCTATAGCAAAAACAGATCCCGTCTAGATTCCTTTTGTTCTTTTGTGTGTGTGTTACAACAATAATGTTACACATTAAAATATCGCTTAACTATATGAAGAAATAACCAATTAAGTTCTTTTCATTCACATATATATTTTATTATTTTAGTTGGTATCAGTTTCATAGGCAATAAAATTAATCCATTACGGGCTTATTATTACATTTACTAAAATGCTCAATGCGCCCTATCGTATTTTTGGCGGCTATTATTGGTAGGTAAGTATAATATGCACAATTTAATACACAAAGGGTTCCAAATCCATAACGATAAAAAGGTCACTAGAGTCATAGCCTCATTTCCAAAAAGCTCGTCTCATTAATCTGGGTATCTACGATAAGCCCGAATGTGCCAATGGTGACACTGGGAATCCTTCCGAACGCCAAGGGTCGTAGAACGCAAATCCTTTCGTGAAATCTGTATTTTCATGAATCATATTATTATTCTGCAATACCTAGTACATTTCAACACAATCCAACATTGTTATAAACATGTCGACTGACACTGATTGTTTCACCCGGATTGTTCATGAGGATAACGATAATAGTGACGTAAATATAACCCTTTGATTAGACTTAACAAAAACAAAGGCCCTGATAAAATACAAACATTAGGTTAGAAACCGAAATGATATCGAGCTAAATCTGCATTTTTAGATTTCTCATTGATATATTAACATCAAACACAAAAAAAATAATCTAAGAACCGTCAATGTTGATTAATTAACGATTTGTGCAACATTATTGTTTAATTGTGCGTCAATTACTTCGTATCACAGAATATACTATTTTGTACCCTATAGTTTTGAGTGAGCGTGAGTTAAAAAATCCGAAACCATAAGGAATATTAACTTTAATGAGACAAAAACTGAAGTTTATGAAGGTCAAAGTAAAATGTGTGATTGTATATACTTTAAGATATAAGTGGTATCTCCCTCCCTTCCACAAAGGAAATCACTATGCACTACAATAAATTAAAGTGTTTTTGCAAAGTAGGCTAATAATAACTTAATAAAATGAATTTCCGCATAGTAACGTCTGTTACCTACTATTAATTTTGCACTAATTTATGATAAATATGCGATGTAAGTGGACATAAATTAAATTACACATGCAAATTTATTAAAAGCTCCAAAATTCTAATAACATCAGGTGAATCCCTGACGAGTAAAAAAATGTTCGAGACAAATTTAACATCAACGATTTTATTATTTTGTAGACATGCTTTTTGGATTTATTTAACGAAGAAATTAGTATGAATATAACGGCTACTCGATTGAAATGCAAATATCACTAGGATTCATATTCAAATAGGTGTGACTGCGGAGGACTCTTAATCAATAGCTTTGTTTCAAGATTGACAGATACTATTCAAACCCACTTTTTATAACTTACGTGAGCTTACTGCATAAAAAACTTTACTAACATAAAATGTATAATACGTATTATTTCCAAACACTGAATAATACAAAAATGCTATAAAATTTCTGTAAAAAGCAGTCCCTACTCTTGTTTATAAACTTAAATAATGTAATCTTAAATTATGTAATAGATTTTGTTGATGCGGCTTCACTAACATTTAATTAAGTTACAAAAGTTAATACTTGTAACTCGTTTTCTCGCTTAGCTTCGTGAAAACTTTTCCTTGCGTTTAAAAATAGTAGAAGCACTCGAAAATCAGGTATTTTACAAATATCTTTATATAAAAATAGTATTTCTTAAGTTGGCATATACATCTATTGAAAAGTTGGCCGGTAAAATTATGCAAAAATATATTACATTTATGAACATCGGTAATGTAACTTTTGATAGAATACACTTAAAAGTTACACTGAAAGTTTTCAAAAATAAACTATAAATAGTATATAATTTTTATATGTTAACATCTCAATTTACATCCAAAATCCGTCAAAGGCGATGGTTTAAAAGCTATTCAACTCAACTTATTAATAAATCAACATATTTTACGTTTTAGCGGACAAATAAACGGACAGACGACATGTCGGTAAATGGCCATTGTCGCATTTGGACTTTAATAAGCATTGGCGTTTTTGGTCAAAAAAAAGTTTTACAATTGACTGTCAAGCCACATAATACCGAAACCATAATTTTTAAGCGATAATGTGAAGACGCACAGTAACTGAATATATTTAGTTCCTGACCACAAGGATACTCATTAATTTACGATACAGAGCTGAAGCAAAGTGCCACCGCAGCACACAAGAGGAACAAACATTGCTGCTATTGTGCGTGTTGTCGGGCGCCCGCCGCGAACTCGATGTTTCACGGCAGTTTACTAGTCACCCCTGTGTCAACATGCACGCTGCGAGACCGTATTGTTTATAGCGCACTGTATACCAACGGTGTGGGACAAAGCTTTCTTCACCGGTTTACGCTTCGTGAAAATTATTACTGAGCTAAACGTAACTATTTACACAGAATTCAACTACAAAATCGTGGAAAAAATGCTATCTTTTGTATGAAGCCATATGAGGAAGGAAAGCGTTTCCATTATCGTTCATTAAACATGCGGACTTATAAGGCATAAGTACCATTAAACGTCTACAAACGTTATAGGTGAGTGGGAATCATCTTTTTAAAAGAAACAAACACCTCGCGTGACTATCGTGCGGAAGGCTTGGATGACTTCCTTTGTTTCTTCACATAGTTTGTACGGCGCGGCGTTGTATCACACCCCACCTCGCGGCTCGCTATCTAAGTGCACAACTAACTGTAGCCTTATTTGTTGTAGTTTACGTTTTCTAAACGCTCTAACCTACTAAGCCGCCGCTTGTTTTTATTATTCGCCTATTTTGTTTTGTTAGCTCTTTTATATAGTAAAAACCATGGTTAACTTTCTAATAAGCAGGGAAAACGTTAATACAAGGATATTTGAGATTCGGTTGAATCGGTCAATAATTCAGATGATAAACGAGTTTTTCATGTTTCTTTGTGAGTTTTAAAACTATTTAGAGGATATTAAATAACGATATTTGTGTCAATGGAGTTAAATAGAACTGGAAACGTAAATAAGACCATATTTTGATCATGGCAATGTGACGACGGTCGTTTATATGATAATATATCTTGTAGGCGGATACCATGGACGCGTGGCTGGCTAACGGTGAGAAAAACATTTTTTTCGACACGGAACTGTTTATTTATACGAAACATGTGCTTATGTTAAGCCAAAAACTTTATAAGCAGTTCACACGCGAAAGAGAACATTGCAGATTTCCCGAATAAATTACGAAAGGTGGCGAAAGCTGCCGATATAGAAGCAACCGGCATTTTATTCGAAGGAAATAAATAGCAACACAAACAAGGCCAAGACAACGATTAATCTAAGTTTAGAGAGTTAACAAGAAGGTGAAGTGATCAGCGGGAGCGATGTTGAAGTTTAATAAGCGTTAGTTAGCGAGCGGAGGCGCGGCGCAGGCAATAAGGCGGGCGTTATCTCCGGTGCGGCCGCGGCTGCGAACAAATTACTGCTCTCACGTCTCTCGCCCATCTCGAATCTCCCGACACGTTATAACTCAACCGACATGTTTGCTAACGCGATCATCGCTCGCATTGCATCAATTAGGCCGTGAACGAACGATCGATCGAATCCGCGCCGCCGTCGATATTGTTTCATAACCACGACCCATGTATCGGACCTCTCCCCGCGGCGGCGGAAGAGACCTGCGAGTTGCACAGTACTGAATTCCAGGTTACTGGCGCATTCACATACACCTGTGCTACGGTCTATTTAAATTTGTCTGAATACTTGTGTCACTTTCATGAGGATACATTTTGCGTTGTTAACATGGAGTCGAGGCTTGTTGATTAAACGTCGAGCCGTAAAGTAGCCAATTATGATTTTAAATATAAGCAGAGCGAAACTAAAAGCGCGCCGCGGTGCATGCGGACGAGGCGGGTCGTCAAAGCGAGAATAATCTCATAACCGCGGCTCGGACGACGCTCAACTTAGCCGAGCGCCCTCGGGCTTAGCGAGATTGTTCTTTGTGCAAACACCGCTACGAACCTCGTGTCGCTGGTGCTCCATTACCACAAAAGAGCAATCGTTCATGAATTTCGTAATATGAAATTAAAATCCCAAGTGTAGGCAAAACGTAGCAGTTGAAGCGAATCGAAGATTTCGGCAGGCACGGAACAATTAAGCGGCGAGAAGTTTTGCAAGTGGTTACGAATAGTAGCGGGGCTTCTAACGGTCCGTACACTTCAATTTCTCCGCGGGCGCTGATGCGTGGCGGCGCAATCGGGCGCGGCCGAGCGATTCCGATCCGATTCACGGTTGCCATTCGGTTCATTGCAACATTCGTCTACGTGCTCCTTCCGCCAAGGCGAAAGAAAGCGTCGTCACGATAAAACGCAATACGGATTTAACGGTTAAATAAGTAATCACGCTTTCAACGCTTTTAACAAATTTCATTAATCTGGCACGAATTGCGAAATGAAGTTTCGAGTACGTTTTAATATTCTGTTGTGTGGTTGAGATATACAAAAGCCATCTCGGTAGTTATAGGCCAAGTGAACTAAATCACAGGCGGGAGTACCAACCGAACAAAGTGTCCTTCCTGTCTGATACCGCAGCAATGAGAGAACTTTGCGAGCACCATACTGATTACGGTTCCATATTTGATGAGCCACTCACGTGGGCTCGCCAAGCCGCAGACTAATTTCAATACCCTCTTGATTATTAAACAAGCTACGCCACGTGTTGGGTACGCACAGAGAAAGACAATAATGAAACGCTTGCAAGTCATTAGTTTAGAAAAAATGGCTTTGTTCACAACGGAAGGAACGAGGTATGTTTTGGTTAACAGTGCGCATTGTGTAAAAGGTGCACCTGGTTGCAGCGGGGGGGGCGAAAAATAGGAAAATTCTCAAGAGAAAGTGTTCATATGTGAGCCAGGGGCGGCGAGGCAGGCGAGCGGCGGAGGCGGCGGCGGCAGAAGACGGCCCGCGCACAGTTTAATTTCCCACGAGGTCGATCTCAGCGCCGCGGAGCGCCACCCGCGGGAATTAATTGCCAGTAATGAATAGTCAAGTGAACGTCCGTTAATTATACATAGGTACACCGAATTAAAACATTACAATAAGATAATGCGCTCAATCTCGATAATTATTCGGCTTCGATACGGTGTTACCAGCACTGCACTTATGCGCAAATAAAATGTTAACTAATTTGTTAGTTGCCAACCTCCGCCAACTTTAAAAAGCTAATTTCTTTTAAGTTGAAACTTTTAAGAGATACAATTTTTCTGACGCAAATTGCCATCCATACAAAATGATATCACAAAAGCCACGTCTATGCCATGAGGCATAAAACTCTAAAATGGAAATGCAGGTGAACGAATACGTATGCTAAAGTTATAGCGAATTATAAATAAACGCCGTCACCGTGTCAGTCTGCAGTTTTCACACGAATTGCAGATTACAATAGGTTGCAGGCAACGACAGCATGGTGCGTTGACCCCGTGTAGCAGCAATAATGCTCAGTTGTGTAGCAACTTGGGTGTGAAAAAATAAGATCATACAACAACAAAGAAATCGTAGACCCAGAAAGTGCGCATATCAAAAGAGATCTTGCGAGTAGAATGTAAAGATAATAATTCGAGATCCACGAGACTTCATCTATAAACACACAAAATTTTACATACTTCTCGATTACCATACAACACACTCAAGAGTTGTTGGAAGGAAAAAAATACACAAAATATTTAAGATTTCAAGCGTGGAAACTCATTGAAGTTTATGAATTACCTTGATAAGAACCTCTCGGCTCTGTTTAAAGTTAGACATCAATGTCGATCGGCTGCATCGATCACTAAGACCAGCCAACACGTTTTTGTACCTCCAAATCATTCAAGAGCAACGAGAAATATATCGACTGTTTAAATATTGAATTTAAGTTTAATAGTCATTAACCACAAATCGTCAAAAAAAGTTCCATGTTAAGAACATTATCTTTGCATTTATAAATTAGTATGAAATTCGAAAAACACGCATGACAGCAAAACAAACATGTAACTGTAAAACAAACAATGACCGAGGTTCGAATTTACTGAGCTTACCCCACCGGCGCTTCGTCGACATCAATTCGATAAGGCGTTATTGACATACCGCAACGCCGGTGGATGACATCGCGCGATCTGCGTCGTCGATCCTATCACACATGTTCGCCGTTACGGGCTGTAATGATGTGTGCAGTTAGGGTGTAGCTTTATTGCTTCCTAGTCTATGTGCGCCGTGAGAACACGGCCGGAGATAGTCGCTCGTTTGCCGGGGCACGCGTCGAGTTTCTACATAACACTAACGGTAACGGCGCCTATTTGTGACAATATGCCTACGGATGAGTCCACGGTGATGACGGTGCTAAATTTTCTGCATTTTTAAATGTAATGGTGCATCTGAATCAAGTCTTTCAATTATAGGTCAGGAAATGCAAGAGCGTGGATTCTTTTCAGATTTGAAAGGAATTTATTTTGTATGTCTCTTGCTTTCGCACCTCACTGTGATAATGGTTGACTGATGTTTATGATTACATTGAAGTTACTTAAATCTAGGATTAACCTAATTCAAAGAATTAAGGAGAAAATGTTTACAGGTCGGTAAGTGCTTGTAAATATATATTTTAATATAATCCACATCACGCGATCTATACTTATACGAGATATAATTGAAATCGACTATTATTAATATTCAACGGGCTTCATGTATGAACGAACAGAACCATAATACACAAAAAATACCTGAATAGTTTCAATTTCATGTATCGTACACGAATAAGTATTACCGATCCAAACGCACTGTTACTTTTTACAGTACAATTGCGTATTTCGCGTTCATATTAAAGAAGT
>DWPA01004108.1:0-13215 GCA_018251375.1 Calpodes ethlius | reverse complement strand
TAATTATATTATGTTATGAATTATGTATCTTTAGATATAGACGGTCCTTATTATATATAGTATGTAATTTTAAAATATAAAATGGTAAGACAGTTGTAGTTTCACAAAATGATGTACCTACCCTTTACAAGCACGATAAAACTTAAGAAATTTTAGATTAGAAATAAAGCCGTTTGGCCTTAACATAACTATGTTTATTTACACCCTAGTAACCCTTTTTTATATCATTTACATAAATCTATTATTTATGCTTTGTTATGTCGGTGAATATATGTAGGTACAGTATTTAAATTTTAATGGAACCTGAGAAAAAATATGTTGAAATTATTCGGATTCGTTTTACGCTTAAAATTGGATTTTTTTTTGGTGTTCATAGTGAATCAATTTTTTTTGTTTCGCATTTAATAAGATATAAAAGTCTGAATATTAGGACTGGTATTCATACCACTACCTAGTTGTGCCAATTAGCAGTACGTACAAGATTATTTGGTTTTTTTTTCATATAACTGATTAACCTAGTGTTTTCTCAAATAAAATAACCACCCAAAGGTTAAAACACATGGAATATATTATTGAAAATTTGGCAATATTATTCATAAAAAAAATTCACTCCCACCCACAAGTTCTTTAAGTGGCGCACATCAAAAAGTTACACTATGTAAAATATTTAAACTTATTGAAGCAAAATCAACGGACTGACTTTAACCAGAAGTTTGCGACGCTGACTCCATTTCAAAAAACATCCCATCATAAGCCCTGCTTGAAGCGATTCTGCGTGCCAGTAGGTGCAGTATTCCCCTGGTAAGTACATATTTTATATTTGATTGTTATGTTATTGTTTATTCATACATTTGACATTTTTTGTTAGATACTATGTATTTTACATTTTTATTTTCGTCACATTTCTTTTCTGGGTACGAGAGCGAGTTATGTAATGACGTTCATGTTAAATCGTATGTATTATGTAAAATTTTGTCATTCCTCTGGCAGTTTATTTGCCAGAACATATATCTACGAGCAAGGGTAATGAAAAAAATATATATCAGTAATATTTATTTATTGTAATTGACAATTCTTAACTTTGTGTTAGTATTTCATTTTTGTAACCTAGGCTCTGATATAATGATAAAAAAGAAAACAAAAAAAACAAGTGACACCGGAAAAAAGCTCAAGCTGAAAGATAACGATAGCAAAGAATGAAAATTATCCAGTTAAAAATGCTATACTTAAAGATAAAGAAACGCAAAAACGTAATAAATAGAAGGAAAGAGGTCTAAGGACAAAAAGAGGTTTAAAAATATGACTGAAAGAGATAAGAAGGCAATTATAAAATAAAGAAGAAATCGCTAAAGTCTACAATATCTAATCTAATCTACTAAAAAATCTACTATAAATTGTCTTATTAAACTGCTTACTTAAAATAAGAATTACCTTCCACCCTCACAACCTACAAGAGACCAAATCGATTAAAATCGTGAAAAAGTGCATCACGTATTCAACATTTCAACGCAACATTTCTTTGACAATACTTTGCTTTCTACATAGTGTAATTTTCCAAATTATTTTGAATTTCTTGCAGTTATTTTGTGTAAGTGTAAGTGTTAATTTAAATATATATTTGATGTTAAATTTTTTCAAAAAGGTATTCTGTATTTATTTCATTTTTTGAGAATTTCGTATTATTATACAAAGTTCTGTTATTCGTTTTATTATTATTCGGCTGTACTAATCAAAAGTTCTCATTACAGCGAAAGCTTACTTCATTCAGTCAGTCAGGGGAAAGCCGCTCATCATGTACAATAACTATACGTTCTGCAAACATTCTGCCCGCAACGGTATTGTCAGATGGACTTGTTCGACGCATTCTTACAAGTGCTGTAAGGCTGTGGTCAAGACCGATGGTCTAAACATCGTCGAAGCAAAGGGATTTCATAACCACGATGCGGCGGAATTGTTGATCAACCGCGCTACCAGTTGGCGTCCAAGTAGGACAATTAAAGATGAGACTTATCTCGCTAAATTGGATCATGAAACTAGCCCGTAACTTCAGTTCCCATTAAAGAATTGAGCATTGTATATTTATTTAGTCACAAATTCGCGGTAGTTTCTGCTACATTTAATGTGAACAATATGGGTACTAAGATTCACCTTGGAGGATCCCGTGGATGGACTATAATTTATTCCTTGTTATTTTATTTTATACACGATTTAGATGTTTCGTTATCCGATATGGGGAAACGTTTTAATATATAAAAGGCAATTATAAATTAACTATTTTTGATATAAAATGAGCAGCTGCCTACATTAAATATAGACAAATGTAATAAGTAGATTATACTTTGCGGTTATATCAATATAAACCTTACAAGAAAGATTTATCTAGCGGTTAGTCAAAACTGTATTTAATTTAATAAGAAATTATTAGTCAATTCATAAGTTTCTTGTAATTTTGAAGTCACATTTTCAGATACTCATTTCTTTAAAATTTATATTTGAATGACCAATATCAAATTTATGACATTTTTTTTATCGTAGCTTCAAATTTGCTTATAATTTTAAAAACAAATAGTCGAATGATAAAATAAAGGATTTACGTTCGACTTTAAAAAGCCATGAAGTTTCACTGCAAATCGTAGCAATATTATTTGAAAATTAAAAATGAAGCCTGTACCTTATAAAAATTATCTTGCAGGGCATGAGTTTCATAACTTAGCCATTAATCATTGTCGATTACATTATATTGTAACGTTGGGTTACAATTCGTAGCTATTTAGGTATGTCTTCACGCTTATACCCGATTTTCATTAGGTGTTTCGAATTATAGGTACATTTAATTCAATTTGAATGTGCCCTGAGCAATTTTATTGTACTTAAATTGTTAAAAGTTTTAGGTGATATATTTATTTTATTTCGGTTGTGATATTTTAATTGTATAAATATTTAGTGTGTTCTAAGACTGTATAAAAGAATCTCAGACCATATCATTTATTTTGATGTAAATAAGTTTTGTGTACTTAGAATAGATGTACTGTGTGTGCTTTTGTGATTGCATTAAGGTATTCAGTATTACATGTAAATATTACCTTATTAAGTGTTATCATTTCTAAAGTATT
Source organism: Calpodes ethlius (assembly GCA_018251375.1). NCBI lineage: Eukaryota > Metazoa > Arthropoda > Insecta > Lepidoptera > Hesperiidae > Calpodes > Calpodes ethlius. The sequence continues at coordinate 10,102 of DWPA01004108.1, read as the reverse complement.
TTGTTGAATCATAATATCATTTGTGAGAACTTTCTTTTTCAAACGCTAGGACAACTATTCGAAGTTACTTTTTATGGTACCTTCTCTCTTGTTTAGGGCAAAATCAAACGAACTTGTAATATTTGACCTTGCGAATGAATGGCTGTACTATCCTTTGTCGGTCTTGGTAATGGCGTCGGCTGATATCATTAAAATTCGCGAAAAATTAATACAACAATTTTTAGGAGACATTTACATTGTATTAATAATTCATTCCTTAAATCTTTAAGAGATACTCGTTTTTACCTTCAATAATATGACATTATATTTGGTTAAATCTGGCCTGAATGGTAAATTTAAAGTTCATTTCATGATTACCTACTTTTTTGTTGTCCAAATTTATCTCAGTAACAGTCACTACTACTGTGTACTTGTAGTTACCTACTCTGATTTATATATTTGGTAATATGCGCCTAAATTTGAATTACGTTTCGCTATTACCTGCTTTTTGTTACAGAAAGTTATCTCAGTAATCGTATCACGTAATTGAGGACCACGTTGATTATAGGCAGCGACCCGATCCGGTTTCGATCCGTTCCGAGGCATATATTTATTTGACAGATAAATGTTTGTTCTCGGTTCTTGTTCGTTGCCTCAGTTGTATGTGACCCAGCCACCCACAGCTCGGGGAATCTTTGTGCGGGGGTGTGAATGGGTAGCGAATATATTCTCGTTTTATTACATTCTATTCACTTAGTTTAGTTGTAGTGAGGAACAGAGAGAGACGCACGCACCAAGGAGTTTTTGTAAAAAATAAAATGTATAAATTATATTGTGTTTTTATGAATCTAAGTTATGGTAGAGGCTGTTTTCGTCGCTGTGTCTGTTTATTGAAGAAATTTACGTAACGTCAGTGTAATTGTCAAATTCTTTTTTTTTATTTAAATTATAAGAACTGGCAGGTACTTTAGTTAAAATTACTTATGTTATCTGTGACAATTGTTGCGGTAATCAGGTGTACCAACTTTATTGACGTTTACCCTAGAAATCAATTCAAGGTAATATGTAATCTGAATATAAATGAATTATATATAATAACAATATGCATCACAGTTCTTTATTGGTCAAATAGAGAACACTTCTTTTAGATATTGAATATGGTCGTGTGCGGATACGAACTTGTACTGAATTCATAAAATACTTCAATGGTATATTTACTTGTACTTCAAGTGAATAATATAAATTAAACAGTCAATTCATTAATAAATTTACTTTCATGATAGAGTTGGGTTACTTTATCATGCGCGTACCTACCTTCTGGCCCCCAGGGGAAGGAGGGAGGGGTGAATTAGATTTTGCAAATCCAGTAGGGAAGGGGGGAAGAAATCATTTTCCTTTTCACCCAGGGGAGGCAAACGCATATGAAATAAGAATTTTATGGACATAAATAGGTACGCACCTGCGAGAACGTATTCTGTTAACCAACAGGAAAGAAAGTAAAAGATATTTAACCACATTTCACGCTAACAAGAAACTTTTGATTCGAAGTCAAGATGTCGCGTACCTTTTATTTAATATTATTTGACATCAAACCTAAAAAATAGGAAAACCTTTTATATTTGAATAATAAATTACTAGGGTACTTGAAAATATGTTTTAAAAGGTAATTTATAAAATAAATGACTATATTGATGAAATGTTTTATTTTTATCCTTAAGTTAGTGTTGGCGTCAACCCAGAGACGTAAATTGTCCTAATTATCTAGTTTTATGTATTGTTAGGTAGAACAAATTTTAAAACAGTAATATAAAAATGTATGTCAAATAGACCGTAGGATATTAATTTTAATATAACTTATTGAAGTCAACTAAAATCTAAAATTTATCACAAATAGATATAACATTCCTTAAATATCCCTTATCCTTTACAATACAAGTATTTTTTAATGTTTTCCTTTTTACATTTGTTCTTTAAACGTGTTCCTATTTTCACATTCACATCTTATATTTTGTTCCAGTAATGTTCACGTTATCGAAGAATCATCGGAGAATGATGGTGGTAGACGGCTATAGGTTCTCCTTGCACTACATACGGAAGGACAAGGCTCGGTGGCAATGCAGCAGACGAAGTTACTTCGGTTGTAAAGCAGTCATTCACACATGTGGTGGGATTACATTTTACAAAAACACTTTTCATAACCACGACCCGTAACTCTTAATGGTTGTGTTATTGGACACGATTGTAGATGAGAATTTCAATGTAAATTCAGTAAGGTCCAGTGACTAATTATGGTAGAATTTCCTAAGATTTGTCGGGGTGCCTGACTAACCCGAAGTAAAAGTCATTGTATGCAGCGGAATTACATCTGTTTGAGGCGTGGATGTGTATGGGGAATGATCTTCTGGTCATTTTAATACTTTAAGGTCAGAAACCAGAATAAAATTATTTGCATCTCAAAATGGTTGTTAATTATTTTCATTTACATAGTGATATGTTTAAATATGTGCAACTATCGTGTGTTAGCACAAGTTGTATCCAATCAACATCTATTTGGATGTGTACCTACATTTTTGTATAGTGAAAGTGATCACGGGTTAAATATTATATTTTTATTGTAAATAGTAGTAAAAGGAAATGAATACTTATTGTGAATACAGTTTTTAAACGTGATATTTGTTTTTTTTTTCGTCAGGGTTCAGTAATGAGATAATATGTTGCATTTAATTGTGTACACCGGTATTGGGTTCTAGGTCATACATGTTCGGGTCTATAGAATATGTATGTCTTTGAACTGTTTTAATGAAGTATTTGCCATTTAAGATGATGGTCCTAAAATACTCCTTTCAGTATTGGATTCAATAGAGAAATGTGTTAGAAGGTTTATTTATAAAACTAATTTAGTAGATTAGTAAATATCAATCTTTAAAACGTCCAGCAAAGATACAGAGTAGCTAGCCTCTTGGTATCGTATAAAATACATTTCGGCCAGTGTTCTGGTATTTTATAACTTGCCTACCCCATATCCACCAGCAAACGACCCGATGAGCAGTGAGTATCCATCGCTTTGTTTCTAAACTTCTCTCCAGTTCAGATGACGCACTTTGCTTCGTCTTTGCCACGCGTATATCAAAGGGTTGAAATATCTTGTTCTTTTCGTTGTTCGTCATATAATAATTTTATTACCTCAGTGCACATTACCTCTCGAGACTATTTAGCCATCAGTTGAGATTGAAGACAAAGACTAAGTTTTAGATAAAAAAATACACAGAATTGACATGGCTTTGGTATGCAGTTTTGACAGAGAAAACGGTGAAAAACTTGCTTGCAACAGCCATATTTAATAGTAGGTTGTAAATAACCGACCAATGAGCCATGTTTAGTGGTCATCGTCCCCATGCCTACATTATATGTTAGGAATTACCAAATAGTTGCCAAGAAACTCGAAGAAGCGGGAACACGGTGAGTCGTTAGGCTTCTGTTGAATTAGAAATCAGAAGATGGTTGCACGTCAGTTAGGCTTAACGGAGAGAATATAATAATAACATTAGTTATTAAATAATAATGATAATATAATCCTTACACAAAGGTCTAGCAAGTAAAGGGTGCGGTTTCTATAGTCTCTTACTTTCGTAAGACCAGATTTCTCTGGTCTTTGTTTTGCTACTTTTGAAATGTTTGCCTTCATCAAGATTCCTTCAGACGCCTCTTGCGACATTAGGGTCAGTAATCAGGGCTGCTCATAATACATTTTGAATTCAGTCATATCTTAAATTGATATTTGTATTTATATTTACATCGTCACTATCTTTGGAATTATATTTTTCGACGCAATTTATTCATCAAATTAATATTCACCTAACAGTATGGCGTAGCGTTACACGTTTTGATATCTTTATCAACAAAAGTATCAGATAATTTTAAATCGATTAAACATTTAACCTGATTTTCATGCAGATTACAATCCTCTCCCGTGTCCAATCTGCGGTGACTTCGTATCTGGTACCCACTACGGAGTGCTGACCTGTGAGTCTTGCAAGCTGTTCTTCAAGCGGACGCTGCAGCTGAATAAACAGCATGAATACGTTTGTGCTCTCTCTGGTGCCACCAACAAACCGTGCGAGATCACCGTGTACACCAGGTCTAACTGCAGGTTGTGCAGGTTTGAAAAGTGTTTGTCCTTTGGGATGCAGCCCCTTATGGTCCGAAAGAAGTTTTGAATTCAATTTGTCAATAAAATGTGTTTCCGTTTCAAGCGATTAATTACCCTTTTTCATTAATCATTGTTTATTTTAGAGATGAGTTGGTACGCATTTAAAAGTGTGATGTCATTATTGTTAGTCATTTGTATGGTTAGTATATATTTTAAACATTTGTTGTCGAAAAAATTTGGCGTTCACTCATCATGGGCTTACGTGTTACAAAAAAATACGTTAGCTCATGTTATCTGAAACGGATGCCAAATTTTTATTTTTTAGATTTTCGGTTTTGGTAAATTACCTGTAATATTCACATCCCATGGTAGTATTTAGTTTTTAATAGATAAAAAAATTTATAAGGCGATTTTTTATAGTAACGGTTTCATATGGTCTGTATGACACTATGCATCGACAGGGTATGCATATTTTGAGGTATAAATTAGTATATCTTAAGATTTCAATAAGTAATGCTTTTCATGAAGACTTAAAAGTTTTGTGTGATATATTAAAGTGTAACTTGTATAATGTAAATAATATATAAATTATACACAATATAATGATCTTTTTTATTGTTAATAGTGTAATAAATTATGTCAATGAAGGCAAGTTTTCACGTAAATATTAATTTTATTTACTTGTTCGCTTGCATCAATAGACATTAGAAGTGATTAAACGACTTTTAATTTTTATGATTTTGCTATAATATACAACGAAAGGGTGCAATCCCTTAACTTTAATATAAAATAAATAAAAAAATATACAAAGTAACGTCAATTTTAATATTACGACACATAATTTTTATTTCATAATCAAGATACTTCGCACTTGAAACGAACCTTTATATTTTTAAATCAATTTAGTTGTTACATAGATATGTATAGTTTTATATTGTGAAGATACTTAGTATAAACTGTAAGTAGGTAGAAAATTTAAGGAAATATTATTTACATTTTTTGTAATATTGTCTTATGATTTATAACGAAGTTTTATGCGGCAATAAACTATCACTAAATATATTTGTGGTTTTTACTCCTTGTTGTATGCTTTACTTTTTGTCTCTTTTACTCCAAAGCGCCATTCCTTTTGAGAACATGTCCTATATAATTTCCTATACTAATATTATAATAAATAAACGTATACTTAGTAGTTTTCTTTCCATATTTTCAATATAATATGATAATAATGCGGTGGTTTTAAAAATTGTTTAAATTTCTCAAGACAAGAAAGTTTGAATGGAGGAACTTAAATAATGACAGCCATCTGTGAATTCTTTATTATCTATGGTCCTAGGCCGCCATTTTGTGTTAACTCTTTTTACATTATTGTAATTTATTGGCGCCGTTTAAGTTTCAAAACCAATAAAATGAAGCATTGTGTTTTGTTAGTTATATAATTATTGATTTTTTTCATACAAATGTCTTGACATAAAGATTGATATCTATAGAAAACTCCAAAGATACTGTTGTGAAATGATTACAAGCAATTAGGTATATTTTTGTGCACTATCCCTCCCACGCACCGTGTTTATAAATTCTGAGACTTTTAAAATCCGGCCGCATTCCTTTCTGAACTGTAAATATCATGAAAACTCGGGACTTATACTGATATATGGTAACCCTACACACGGTGATGACAAATAATTATATTTGGATGTGATTTTTTTATATTTATATATATTTCATTATACCAAGTAATGAATCTTGTCTGCATGCTGTCACTATAACTAATGAGTTGATATTTAAACCGACGGCATGACTGTCAATGTTTCGCATATTTGAAGCAGAATTTCACAAAAATATCACACTTGTGTTATATATTCGTTATTATTAAGCTTACATACTTTTTCCAGGTAGCCTAGTGCCTCGATACAGTTGGTCGCGGCAAGGCAATGCAATTATACTGCTCGGGGAGTACAGGTTCAAGAAAAGATCCAAACACCTCAATCAAAAGCAGGAGATACATTGGGTGTGCAACAAGTGTGATAAAGGGTGCAAGGCCAAACTTACGACACTCAATGACGCTATTATTAAAATATATAACGTTCATGACCACGATGGGTTGCGTGGTCCGAAAACCAAATCATGATAGTTAAATTTTTCACTTGTATAACTGTATAATGTAAATATACAATCACCGGTTACCACCTAAGGTGTTAACGCTTATTTTAGACGTAGGTATACAGGAAGTATATACATTTTATGGGTAATTTAAAGACATTTCGCGAAAGCCCAATGTCAGAGTAAGGTTTAATTTTATTTCTCAAAAGACAATTTTTAAATGTAAGTCTCGTGTCAATTAAATAACACACACGTAAATATGTTTGTGCAGAAGAAACATAGAATTATGAAAGGTAGAAATGAGAAGAATTATGTTATATAGGGGACAAGTCGAAGAAGTGTCCAGCAGTGAATATTGAATAATAGTTCGAAAACATTCTACCTATATGTATATAAATTTAACGGCGTGAAGTGTATCAGGTTGAAAAGTTTATTAATACTGATGACGAGGGTAGTTAACGAAACTACTGAATGCAAAACCTCTACTGTTAACGTTTAGTTATTCCTGGTTAGTTCCATATTTGAATCGAATTGCAACTTGTTACAACAGCGCCCTCCTTATTTGAAACTTTTTGACAGATTGTCGTCCTTCTACCCTCCATTATTATAACGTAATTAACAATAAATTATGGCAAATCGATTTTCGAATGTCTTACTAACAAAAAATTTAAAAAAAGTCATAATTTTTGGAGGGAAAGTTTAAAAATAAAACGATTATGACATTGCACCGACTTTATTATAACCTTTTATGTTACATTAAAGTTGTACAAAAATTTGATATTAAACAACTTGACTAATGTTATGTAGCGACATAATTGTGAACAATTATTGACCAAAGTTGTTTATCAATTTACTTTACAAATTGACTATTGTAAACTTGTTACTTAATTGATACAATAAATACATTTTTACACAATTCAACGCTTTTTTATTTCTTTACTAGCATTATAATATAAAATGCACGTGAAATTAAAGATATATTTTTTGTGAAATTACGTATATGAATGATTTTAGTTACCTTCAAATTGTATCATTATTATGTAAGTACATATAAAAATAAATGGTTAACTTATATTATTTTATATCATTCGTTTTTTTATTATAAATATATTTTAAAAATATATTTAATATAACTGGTATAAGTTTTCTTTATTTATATATATTTTTTCTCATGTTCATTAAATTTTAATATTAAGTTGTACATACTGAATAGTCATATATATTATTAATATAGTTATGCCGCAACAGTTGTAAGAAAAATGTTAGATACAAACGTAGTATACTTATAAAAATATAAAAAATACATCATATTCTATTGGATTGACACATTGAAATATTGAAGTTATTTTGAACAATATTTATATAAGAATTATTTTACATATGCTAGTGTTAATGACTGCGGCAAAATGCGCATTAATTAACGCATTATTTTCTCTAGTGTGTCAATTAACACGTTAATTAATGCGTGTTAGGATGCAGATATGGCAGCGACATGACAATTATATAACATTATAACTTATGAACATTGTTAACAGCAATGCAACGACTGTACATACAGAATTTGTTACATTGGTCTATTATTTCAATTTGTACTGTTCTGTTTAATATAACAATGTTAAAACATCAGACGTGTTATATAACAATAAAAATATAACATCCTACTTAATCTGGATACCCTAACGCAGTCGCACCAACATCGCGACATCAAAAAATCGTAATAAAACTAAGGATGCCGAGAGTCATTAAAAATGTAGGCTTATTTTAATATTATAGAACTTAATTAACAATATAATAAATTAATATGAACATTCCAATACATTTATTATAGATATATACCTCATTTGTGTTTTAAACTAAGTAATTATAGTAAATATAGTAACACATACGTTAATAAAAAGTTTTTCTTACGGCCATTTTTAATAATCTATCTTTCCATTATCCTCAAGTTATTTACCTAGTAAATGTCATAAAGTGATTGTTATAAATTAGCCTAACCACCCAGAGATTGTGGAAGATAGATTATTGACAACAGCCGTTATCCGGCATTGCATATGACTATAGGTGAGATAATAATGACGACAACAAATACAGAAATACTTATTCTGTTAAACCATATTGTAATATTACTTTTTATTTTTACGAATTATTCGAATGGATTCAATGAAATACATAATGTTATATCAGAAAAATTGTCTCACGAAAAATGCTATTATTTATTTTAGATTTGAGATAAGTTCGCAGGTGTTTTTAAATCGTAATCTTAAAGTAAGTATTGTTAAACAATGTTGACTAATAGACAATTGATGCCAATTATAACTAAAATGCAATATTTATAAAGCATATGTAAAAAAAATGTGAGCACTTAACTTTGCCGGATTATAATTGTAACTGCTTGTAACTTGCATTTTGCAATGGTTATGAAGAACATGTCAAAATTTTATGAGCACTTAATTTTGCCGGATTATATGTTAACCGTTGTTACCATGACAACATTCGAAAGAAGGAAGTGAAAATCAGCTGTTACTATCTAGTAGCTGCTATTTGAATAACGTTGTATTTTTTAAAATTCTATGAATTTTGGCGGTAAAGCATATTAATACTGGATTCATGTTTGGTATAATGAAAAGTTCTGCGAGTTTAGTATAATTAGAGAATTTATTGTCTCGTAAGACAGGTTTACACAGTTGGTTTAATCTTAGTTGATCAACAAAAAAGTTGACGATTATTTACTAATTAAAATGAATCTAATATATGTATTAATCTGGATTTAAAAGGATCTTTAAACTTCAAATTTGTGTACATATTAAACTTAGTTACGCAAACAATAAATAGGTGTAAATTGTAAAATTGATACATTTGTTTTTTTTTTTAATAAAACATTTTGAATTTTGCAAATCTTTTTTTTTTATATATTTTTAATATTATATTATTTACATAACAGTGGCAATTTGTATAAAATTGAGTAAATTATAATCTTTATTATTGCACATTCAATATATCAGTAAGTATTACACAGAAACTGTACAAATATTAAATACATTATAAATATTGCTGTATGTTGTATACAATACAGGAAATACAAGACAATTATTATGCCATGAATTCAATATTAATTTAAATTAAAATTTAATATATATTTGGAAAGCTACAAATATTACGGGGTTTGCACTGCTTTTGGTGTTTCTGATGTTGATGGTATAGGGGTCACTGATGGTCACAAGGATGATGATTACTGGTGGTCATGTGTTCTTTTGTCAGCTATATACGTAACTATATATACCAGTAGTGTGACCGATCGAAAAAGAATCGAAAAACATATATTAATATGTGAAAGGAAATTTGAATCCCTTTTTACACACTTATTTAACTTACTCTGTCTGTTTATATGTACGTATGTATGTATGTACGTATATCTTTGTAATCGATATTTGAACCACTTCGTGGTATCCAATAAAACTGAAATTTTGCACACTAATTCATTTCCGTCGATAATACAATCATTTGGAACCATCGACCTGATCTGATGATGGAGCTGGAAGGTTGAAATAGGAACTCCGGAATAAAACAACGAAACCCCACCGAGTTCGGGCTTTGATTAGTATTGTCAAGTTTTATAATTCAAGTATTGCTACCACACTACAGTATTCATTTTTTTTATATTAACACTATAACACTAACTATTAAAGAGTGTGATAGTGTTTTTTAGTTTTCAGGCCATTTCTGTGACACCATGATATTATTATATCAAATAAGGAAATTTTGGCTAGTTGGTAGTGACCCTGCCTGCGAAGCGAGGGTCCTGGGTTCGATTCCCGGCCGGGTCAGATATTTATGTGACAGATAAATATTTGTTCTCGGGTCATGGGTGTT
>DWPA01004107.1:0-13215 GCA_018251375.1 Calpodes ethlius | reverse complement strand
GGAGCGTCGGTATAGAATAATTATTGGTGTGAAGATAGTTGGTGTATTTCACACAAATTAAAGTAAATGTTTAACAACAAAGCGTTGCCTAGCAACCAATGTAGAAAAGAATCGACAACCTAATTATTGCTAGTTTTTCCCACCCCAGAGAAGTAACATCTAGTTATAAAATATATTAATATAATATTGGATAGTACAGTATTGTTTAATAACATCCTAAGTCGACATACAAATTATACTGTAACATATTTTTTAACAGAAAGTTACATAATGGATTTCTGAGTGAGGAAAAATTTTCGGAGGCACGAAGAATTTCGGAGGATTTACAGTTAATCGAATGGGAGAGAGAGACTTATAAGTACCAACTGGTTTTAAAATGAATCAAAAATTTTGCGAAGTACACTGACGTAAGCGACTCTACACCATGACGTATTTAACGTTAACAGTTTAGTTGTCTGACCATCCTCACAAACCAACAACTCTACTAAAATATTCCATCGATATCCAAGTTTTATGTTATTACAAAGTGACATTATAAATAAAATACACTACAACACTAATGAAAGGAAAACATAATAGGAAAAACAAAATTAAGCCATAGTGATTGAAAATCCACCGTACTTATTGATTACCTATGAAAACAAATAACCGAAGATAATGAGTTCCATACATAACATAACAATACAATCTGCTACTTTCGTGTCTACGATTCAGATTGACCAACGTTAACTAACTGCTGAATGAGGAAATATTTCAGGAGTATAGTCCGCACACCTGCCTACTCAATCATTTATTTGTAACCAATTTCCGAACTCATATTTACTTTTGTTAGTGGAAGCCGGCAAACAACATTAATATTACAGTTCGAATTATTAGAAGCCATATTGCTATAACGGTACTGAAGTATTGAAGACCCTTCTTGGAAGTTAATGAAAATAAACTTTTCGTTATTCATATTTACATCATCGTTTACATTATATACACCGTAGTGACAGGTCGTATTACAGCTATAAATACGAGTTGTAAGGCACGGGAGTGAATAAAGATACTTATAACCTGAGGTCTTATAACTTATTCGCTGATGCTTTGTCAGGTGGAAAACAGGGGAAAGATCCATTATTTCTGGCTCTGCGAAATTGCAATCGAAGCACATAAAAACATTTTGTGGACGATTTTAGAAGGAATTGGAAAGACGGAGATCAAATTTGGTAGTGCAGAGCCCAGCGAACTCTCACGGGGGTCGTTTGCTAATATCTTGCCTGTTGTTCAGCAAGGTGCCTCGCGAACAAAGACTGTTGAATTGGGGTTATAAATTGAATCCTACATATTCCCGAACCTAACCTTATCTTAATATTAACTCGTGCGTTTCGCTTAACAAACGGGCGGAGCGATTGGGTTAAATCCCATTTTCAAGAGTGCGCTGGGTTCCGTAACCGTACAAGATGGTAAGTCTCTTTTAACGCCTGACCACCTCCAATATTATTACTTTTCGAGCAACAATCAATGAGGATTCAACCCTCAATCCTTCATCCAGAACTACGTTTCCTGAAGTAACATACAGTGTAAAGTTATTTAAATATTTGTTTTTGTTTAGTGATCTAAACATTAATGAGCTCTGCTTGCGTTATTGCAAAATCGATATCGTATCAATATGATACGAATCATGGATACGAAGAGTGAACAGCCGACATGTAATACGGTTACAAATAAGTGTCATCGGGATAAAGTTACCATTGCAATAGTAACACTAGGAAATAATACAGTTAAACTACATTGTGAAATGGTTTCATAATCGCATCATCTTTATTCGTAATCGTAATTTCCAAATTTACTATTGTATTTCTACTAGTTTTAAATATCTTTATCGATAACTCTTAAACGTACAATAAAACAGAAAATTGGTTGATGGCCACGAAAGAAAAGGGGGTGTTATTAGTTTCCTGTATATCCCTGATTATATTTAGTAAGAAAATATATACTATACCTAGTAATTATATAGCAAGAAATAGAATGTTTTAAATTAATATGTTTGCTTTCGATTGCGATGTTTAAAAATTCCATTACAAAGTAATTGATTAAGAAGGTCAACAAACGAAGTAATGCACCTTGTAAAATTGATTGCAAAAGTCAGGGTAAGTTTAAATGTGTAATTTTTTAACCTTTTCCACTAGCGGTAGCTTGCATGTCTGGTATAAGCGCACTATGCATTAAATATTTCTTTGTAATAATCCCCAGTGGATATAAAACACTGTCTGAATACTGCCAAGTAGCACAAAGGCCAAGTAGCTTCGTCGGCAAACATCATTAATGTCGTATGTACAGAAGACCACACTCAAATATTACTGGACATAACACGCAAAGAATTTTCTTTTGTTTGAAAGTAGGTAAACTAATGTTATGCTACAGACGGTACATTTGTATTAAGTATTCAATATATGGGTATTACAGGGAGAAGTTAATTTATCATAATTTTAGTAGATTATGATAATATTACTGATCAGTTTTATTAAATGACACAGTTACTAAAAAACCATGGAAAATGACTGAAGAAGAGTATGTAGACGACATTTAAAATGTTTCAGGTCGAAATGAAAATATTAAATATATAAATAAATAATACATAAATAAACGCGAACACACTCATACCCCCGCAGTAGGATTTACCTGTGTCGTGGGTGGCATGGACGATACAAATAACATGTCACTAACACCTATGAACCGAGACCCCTGGTCATGAATTGAACCCAAGACCCCTCGCTTCGCAGACAGGGTCACTACCAACTAGGCTATGGGGCTGTCAAAATTTAATATTCAAATTCTAAATGTGCGTTCAATGATAATCCATGATTGGAATTTGTATAGGGTGAATTATTACTATTTGTATTCTTATTTCTGTAAATTTATAATAGCTCCAATTATTTGTCACTTTAAAATTAACTAAAGTTTTTACTGAGAAGAATGAAAATTCCTTATAAAATATGCAAAAACATCATAGTTTTTGCTCCACTTGTACTTACATGATAAAAAATCGCATGCAATGTATAGAGGCTTTGCAACACCACACTTATCTGTCAATGTATTGTATATATAGTGAGTCTATGCATATTGATATGTAAGATTATGACTTTTAGCTTTGCACAAACAAATTGATGGAAATGAAGCTTTTGTATGGTAGGTGCACAGCATACATGTTACCTTTAAGATAGTTACTTTCTACTAAAATCGGTTCGAGTTTACAACACTAATTGACAGGATCCGTATACGGGAATAGACCTCTTAAAAGTTAGACTGTTAACTGAACAGCTAGTCACAGTTTGTTACAAGAATATTTTCAATAAATTATGTAGTTCTCATTATCTATACAATATATGCATACAGTGTACCTTATCAGTACAGTGCATACAAGTTATTAAAAGTATGTTGTTTATAACTTTTTTATCACATTATTTTGCTCTTTCAACTCAAACCAAAGAAGTAAAATAATCTGTGAATTCCATCATGCCGCAAACCTTGTGGTGTGGGAATATGCTTAATGATATATTCATAGATTATAATGTAATTATAAGTTGATAATAAAATTAAAAAAAGAAATTTCAGGGAATGACTAAATGGAACTGATTGATGTTACTTATTATTATTTTGTAACCTTGTTGTTGATACCTATTATAAAGTAGGTATACAAATATTATGCTCCAAATTAATAATAAGTATTTGTGGAAGCTGTATTGCCCTAAGTTATATTATGAATTGTAATATTTCACTGTACCAAAATTGCTGTTTTTTTTCCCAAACAAAATATAATAAAAATATCACTAGTTGTATTCAACTGTTACATGAATCAACTATTAAGTAATATGCTAAATTGTTTCCTTATTTATATAGTCATAAGACAATACACACAATGATTATAAGATGATAATACTGGCAAGAGATATGTTGTTTTCCAACTTAGCACTATATTCATGACTGAGTAATCCAGAGTTTCTCCAACTCTTTGGCAGACCTATTATTATGTTTTTTGGTTTTCTGTGAACCCCCTACCTAAAGATTGTATAAGTTCATAAAGAGTGTTATAATTTGTGTGAGTAGAAATAAAAAAAAAATATTCAGGGTAGTAAATAAAGTAATCTGTTCATAGAAATCCAAAATAAAGGAAACAGCCTGCTAAAATCTGATTCTTGTGGACTCCCATGGACATTTCATGAACTCTCAATTTTATTGAATGCTACCGTGGACCACCTGGGGTCCACATAGACTACTTTGAGAATCCATAGACTAAACTATATTCTGACTCTTTACTTTTTACTTACTTTAATTTTTAAGTTAGGTAGTCTAAATACTGTGTCCCTATGTCCTGTACTGCAGATATCCTGTCAATGATGTCTGCTGTATCAAAGATGTCTAAGGGACATCATGAAGTAGATACCATCATCTAGATAATAATGTCTCTATTATCTACTAACACCTAATAAGAGGCATAACATAAAAAAAAAGGAATAACTGAAATTTTAACTTACTTTTTATATACTCTACAAAAGGAGTTGTTGATCCTCTTGTCCGAGAGATGCCTTCGCCGGTCCTCAAACAAATCCTTGATGGCAGTCACTCCGAGCACAAACAACACTGGCAGCATTGCCACTTCTTTGCCAAACGCATTTATTGATGGCACCCAGTTTAGAAGCACTATGAATATAAAGTACACATTGGCAATTCTATGGAACTGTTCAAACAAATTTTTAGGTATAAACGACAGCAAAGTGTACTTGGTAGTCCTGACTTTATTATCACATCGTTTTCCATTCGGATGATCTTTGGGAGGAGTTTTGTCAGGGACCAGGTGGTTCGGGATGACGATGAGGTGTCGGTTGTCAACGGCTGGCTGCTGGCGCCGCATTAACCAGAAAACTGTCCGTCGCCACGGGCCTACCACGGAGGGTCGACGTAATGTATAAATAGAGTCAGAACGGGAAGCCTGTCGCGAGTGGGCACGGACAGAAGCTAGCCTGGGGAGGGCGCTCGCTGGCGCGGTATCCCTGTGACCCGGAGGAAGTATGAAATCTGTCCGGCTACCTGTCCGACTGTGGCCAGGCCCCGAAGATGCTCGGGGCCCTTCGCCGATCTGCCCGTGTGACAGGGCTCGTTGGTGGCCACGCATTGCAGATTTGAGAGGTGGTCTGGCTGCCGTGGGATTTCCGGCCAACATTGGCGTCCCGCCATGACTTATAGACCTCGAGTGACCTTTGGCTTTCGGAAAAAGGTAAGTTTGCTCCGGTGCCCCCGGTAAGCTTGGAACGACCGAAGGAGTCTCTCCGCTTCCTTCTGTTGACATTTTTATTCATCTGAGGAACGGTCTGTCCGCTTCGCGCTTTCATTTAAAACTTTAGTTCCTACAATGGTTGATCGTATGTATCGCTGTTTTCGATGTAAATGAAGTGAATGTCTAGTAAACGTCGAAGCATATGGTTTGAAATCATCTGTTCACTATTTCACACATCACTGACGTTTTTATTTTATGAATAAACACAAAACGGGTCAAGAGAACTTGTAATAAACTGTGTTGTATGCATTGCTGTGTAGAAAAGTTAAAAAAAAAATAATAGTTCAACGTTATTTGACCGCCACGATGAAAACAATGTCTTAAGTGTGCAAGAGACAGAACAAAACTCGAACTCAAAAACAAGAACAAGCAGTACAGCGGAACACACTCACCACTACTGACAGTAAATGACAAGCAGTCACTTAGAAACGGACATTTGGCATTTGTTAACATGACAACGTCAGACCATAGATATTTTTTCTCAAGGTATTGCTCGTACACTCAGCCAGTCCATAGACTAACTCATTACTCTATGGTTTCAGGTTAATTGTCACAATATTGCGTGAATTCAATAATCATCAGAAAGCGTCGGATATATAAGTATCTATAACTAGCCTGTGAGTCGGATTCGCGGTGTAATGACGAGGGCAAAGAGTATAATAATATTTATATGGCTGAGATCTTTGAGACCCTTTTGTTTATTGCTTTAACAGAGCATTAGCAGGAGATAAATTTCTATCACGTCATGTCAAATTATATAGGAATTCGCTTAGCTTAACGCTCGTTATTTTTGTACCTATGTCATTTCCGAACATTTTCTGATCGTAAGCGTAAACAGAGTTTTGTAGTATACCCATTGTCGTCAGCGTGACGCATGTCTTTTTAGATACTAAATGTCATTGTCATTGTCATTGTAACACATTTTTTGAGTATTAGCGTGAAACGAAATAATTTTTTACCATGGGGCATGAGCACAGTAGCGTCATCTCTCCGACTGCTATAGCACTAGTACGGTCAGCGGTGGACTGGCTAAAAGCGTCGTAAAAGTGTGCATAATTGATAATCGCCATCTTGGTGCTGATTGTTGTGATGGCAAATGTCATTGTCCAAACTAAAGTGTAATAAAAACATTTTTTATAAAATATTATCTGTAGCAGTTATTTTATTTTACGAAATTATAAAAAATACCCGATATATAAACACAAAACTGACGTGGTTTTTATTCAATAATTTTGAGTGTATTGGGTATATGTTAACGCTTGGGAAGTTAAAATATACATCTATATTTTAAAAATCGACTATACTTTTCAAACGTCGAATTTAGAGCTTAGTATACTCGAGCGAGTAGTCTTTAAGTGGCCCAAAAATTAACTTTAATTTTGTATTGTAGCCTACCTAGCGTGATGTACGTAATGACGCCATTCAATGATAGGCATTTAATAACATATTTTTTTTGTCTATTCTATAGAGGTAACTAAAAAAATCTTGAATGAGAGATATTTCAGAAAATAAGCGTGCCACAGCATGCAAGCACCTTAGTTTTGCTAGTTATACTATACAAGTACACTAAGTATATTTCACGCTTTAGCTAAAAGATGTTACTTGCTTGCTTTCTTACAACGGCAACGTCAACGTCCGACGTAATTTTATATAAGGTATGTTGTTGTATAAGGACAGTGTGGTTGAAGCGGTCAAATTCAAGCAGCTGTAGGTGGCTATTACGTAGTAACAATCATATCTCTACCTAGTCTGTGATTTCAAAATAACATTTATTACACTAGACTTTGCGGTTAAAACACGAATACATCGATACGTACACGAATCGTTGGAAATAGTTCACTTCGACTAATTAATTTTTATCATTGCGTATTTTGTCAAGTTTTGTCTTGGTCGATTAATATATTACAAAATTGATGGTTAATAATTATAGATTTATACGCAAAGTTACATTAACTTATTCTTCAAACTGTAAATAGATGAAAAGGTTTTTATCAGCTCAAAATGATAAATACAAATTAAACTCAAGTCTGCTACTTAGGTTGTAGTTTTATAAGCATCCACATTCTGAGGGTTTTTATCTGTGCAATAATAAGAGAAGAAACAGCTAATTTTCGTCAGAGTTGTAATAATCACTTAATAATCTTACAGTACCTAGCTTAAACTGTCCTGTTGAGATTAATGCAAACATGTTTCATTTCATTATTATTTATTATATGATGATTTGTTTTAAACGGTGGGAAGAAATTTTGAGCTGCTTTAAATGTTAATTAAT
Source organism: Calpodes ethlius (assembly GCA_018251375.1). Taxonomy (NCBI): domain Eukaryota; kingdom Metazoa; phylum Arthropoda; class Insecta; order Lepidoptera; family Hesperiidae; genus Calpodes; species Calpodes ethlius. The sequence goes on along the minus strand of DWPA01004107.1, from coordinate 5,626 downwards.
AATATTTTAACATGATAAAGAAATACTAAATTTACATATTTGATGACTGAATGTTTCATGATCCTAATATCGATGTAAAAACTTTTAACGCTTTATATCGATTTTTTTAAACCAATGATTAAAAACATCTCTAAAATAAATTTGTATTGTGATGTTGGTATATAATCGTCGACGTCATCGACGGCGGACATATTCATTTTAGGTACCTACTTCCGACATTTTGACATTTAATCCCCGGTCTACTTTGCTGTGTTGGTTATTGTCTGGATTTTATTCATAATTTCAGGCTACTAACATCATGGATGAAGAATACGATGCTATCGTTCTCGGTACTGGCCTGAAGGAATGCATCCTAAGTGGAATGCTCTCAGTGTCTGGGAAGAAGGTTTTACACATTGATCGTAACAAGTATTACGGAGGAGAATCTGCGTCAATTACCCCGTTAGAGGAATTGTTTTCAAAGTTCAACGCACCGGCGCCGGATGAAACGTATGGCCGAGGTCGCGACTGGAACGTCGATTTGATCCCTAAATTTTTGATGGCCAATGGGCTCCTTGTGAAATTGCTGATCCATACGGGCGTCACCCGCTATTTGGAGTTCAAGTCTGTGGAAGGAAGCTATGTGTACAAAGGCGGTAAGATCTCCAAGGTGCCTGTCGATCAGAAGGAGGCATTGGCTTCGGATCTTATGGGAATGTTCGAAAAGAGGCGTTTCCGAAATTTCTTGATCTATGTTCAAGATTTTCAGGAAGAGGATGGAAAGACTTGGAAGGATTTTGATCCGAGTACCTCCAACATGCAGTCGCTGTACGAGAAATTCGGTCTCGATAGAAACACCCAGGACTTCACGGGACACGCTCTAGCTTTGTACTTGGATGACACCTATCTTCAGCAACCTGCCATTCAAACGATTCGTCGTATCAAGCTATATTCCGATTCCCTCGCTCGGTATGGCAAGTCACCTTATCTGTACCCCATGTACGGTCTCGGTGAACTTCCCCAAGGGTTTGCACGTCTTTCGGCTATTTATGGAGGCACCTACATGTTAGACAAGCCCATTGATGAAATAGTCCTTGGGGAAGGTGGAAGAGTTGTAGGAGTCCGCTCTGGGAATGAAATAGCTAAGTGCAAGCAGGTGTACTGCGATCCCAGCTATGTCCCCGATAGAGTTCGCAAGAAGGGTAAAGTGATCAGATGCATTTGCTTATTAGATCATCCCATTGCCAACACTAAGGATGCCCTGTCCACTCAAATCATTATACCACAGAAGCAAGTGGGTAGGAACTCTGACATTTATGTATCTTTGGTGTCATACACACACCAAGTGGCTGCTAAGGGGTGGTTTATTGCGATGGTGTCTACTACTGTTGAGACTAATGATCCCGAGTCTGAGATCAAGCCTGGCCTGGATCTCCTGGGCCACATCCGGCAAAAGTTTGTGTCTGTCTCTGATTACTATGAGCCCATAGATGACGGCAGCCAAAGCCAAATTTTCATATCAGAATCTTATGATGCTACCACACACTTTGAAACAACTTGCTTAGATGTCCTGAAAATTTACAAGTGGGGCACTGATGAAGATTTCGACTTCTCCAAAGTAAAAGTAGAGTTGGGAGAGGAGGATCAGTAAATCCTGATGTATTATGTATATTATGCTTGTTATTAAATATTGTTTATATAAAGTGGCTACAATATTAATGTTCTTTAGGGTCTTTTGGTAAATATTATAAGAGCTTAGAGATATTATGTGTAGAATTGTGCGACGCTGCATATTAATAGCTACTTGCAGTGATTTTATTTTCACATCTATCGAACACTCAAAATATAAGATTGTTATCATAGGATTTTATTCATCTTGTAAGAATGCTTTTATAATTTAAGATTTACAAGGTATAAAATGATCTGCACAATCGATGTGGTATGTATTTGTGCATTGGAATTGCATTCCATTTTTATAACATTAATTGGTGTAGAAACCATATCATTGTTGTATTGATACACCTATTCAGCTTTGTAATGAATGCTCACTGTACACCTAAATATTCTGTGTAAGATCATAAATAAAGATACAGTAAAAAACTTGTGCATTTTTATTTATTTCCTTAAATTTTCTTCTGTGATATTATTATTAGTAAGTAGGAGAATATTCTTGAGTAAATACAGAACATATGCAACATACACTCTGAATAACATAAAGGAAGATGAAATAAAATAATTATATATCAGTGTTTAGATTTTTATTGCATTTTAGTTATTTACAACCTTAATTACTTTAATCAAAGTAATTAAGTTAAAATTTCATTATTATCACTGAAATGTTACAATTTCTTTATATGCTGGGTAAAGAGGAGGCATATTTACATAGTGCCATATGCCTGCTATACATTTTTACAGTTTTGAAAAAATAAGTTATTTACTACAGTATGCATTACACACCACAGATAATTTTATAATACAGATATGATAATATCAGATATGGGCTGTGTTTGCTGTTTGTTACTTACTCATCGTTAATGACTCACTGTGTGGTTATATGTATTTAAATGTTAACAATATTGTGAGAGATTTATTGAATATTTAATTGAATAAAGATGATCATCTCTACATCCAATAAAAATGTAATCGCTATATACGGCTGGAGATGAAAAAGCCTCGTTTGGCAATTGATAATCCCCGACTATATTGCCATTTTCAGAATCAATTATACACATTAACCCGTTATTGGCGGCTGCAAGAAGGTATTTGTGGTTTAAATGGCAAGGAGTTGCGTAAACAGGCGACGTCAACTGCGTTTTCCAATGTAGGCTAGGTTGAAAATTTTTTACATAGATACTGTAAACTTTACTGTCGTGGCAGCCAAAAACTATTTGCCATTTAAGTTTTTCAATTTCCTTGATGTACATAGAAGAAAAGATATTCCCTTTCGCGCCTTGGTATTTCCAAATCTGAAAAAAGTTTCTGAACTTAATTTCTACGTACTTAGATACAGTTAGGGTATTTTTATTGATGAAGGAAAGCAGAATTAAGTCGACTTTTAAAATTAGAACGATCTTAGAAGGTATAGCCTGGGTTGGGTCAACACTAAATAATCTAGGATCTAGTTTCTGGGTGATCGCGCCGTCGCGGTCAGTAGCTGGATGGATGACCGATAGTTGTAAATTCGTGAAGTTTGTTAGTTATTATCGTTAGATAGTGTTGAGCTACGATACTTGGCATTGACTCCTCCACCAAACCGTATTGGTACAGTAAGGTGTATGCTCTAAGTCTTCTCAATAATGAGAGGCCCGTGCTTTATATAAATATGTATTCATTATGTTAATGAAACAAATGCAAAGAACCAAACTGTAAGGTTTTTTGAAAATTTTCAATTTAATTAAATTAAAGTGCTCCGATTCTAAATAGTCTGTAAATATTACTGAGAACATTTACCAAACTGACGTCAGGACTAGTTATTAATGATTAAATATTGTAACAAGTCAAGACAACAAGAAGTCGCCCAAGACTAAGTAAAGTTTGACGAAGTATGCGGAAATACCTACACTATCGTATTCGCCTAACATCGTCCAACTTCGCGACTGGTGTAGAGCATGCTTTACATTTTTCAGCGAAGTAAATTAATTTTGTTCGAATATACAAAACTGTCATAGCATACGAAAATAATGCAATTTGTTTTGTAATTCAATGAACTGAAACCAGGCTTTGTAGTTTTTACTGGAACCATTGAGCCACAAGGTTACCTTAATGCCTTTCTCCACCGTTCTGCAATGTATTTCACCATTTACTTCAGCGAATACAACGTATTTATCATTGTCGTAGACGACTGGGTTGGCGAACACTGGGCTACCGAGTGTACTGCGCCACACTATACTCTTAGTTTCAGTCTGCAAGCACGCACACACGCTGCTGAGTGTGCCCAGCAGTATGTACTGGTCCTTGGCTATCACTAGATCTGCTGATATAGCTTGATCTGTAACGTGTATCGTTTGTTTTATCGTGCCGGTCTGAAAGAAAGAAGAGTTTTATTTTTCCGCAAGTGAAGGACGTTCATGCATGTTTCAGTATGCAGAAGAAGATACTTAGAACGCGGATGAGAGTTAGGTGAACTTGAAGGACTGGAAACATTTTAACCACATCGGTGTTCCCATTCGATTATAATTGAATTGTTTTTAAATTAATAGTGAATATGATTATGCTTCGTTAGTGAGTTTAAAAATTCAATACTTGCTAATTAACATTACAAAGGTTTTTAACTAAACATTTAAGATATTTAATGATAGGATATATCCTTTATGACAAACTGTAATTGTAGTACGTGCAGTTGTTTAAATTTACGGTACATCTGTTACAATGTTTAATATGATGAACTCATCAAGCAAATTTGACCGTATCGAGGCCTAGATTACAGACGCTGCCTTTATGCTGAAAGGGTGCCTTAAGACGTGATAATAACCGGTTTTTCTACTCTGTGGTGTCTGTGCGAATGCAAGTTTCTTTGTTACATTTTCATGCGTAAACTACTTAACCAATCATCATTGAACTATGTACACACGCAAGAAAAAAAAAATTGTGGCGAATTGTCGGGTAACAGCCAGTATTATTATAAAGTTATTAATATTATAATTAGTAATGATAACACCCTAAACATTCAGTCATAAATTAAGTAAATAAACTGTCGTATTTCGTTTGTGGGCTTGAAAGCCAGCTCTTTCTTGGTTGGTTATAATACGAAAGTGATAGCTTTAATTATGCGTTTGTTGGGTTAGTCATTTATTCTTCAAAGTTTACATAAATAAATATCATGCAACTTCTTTACTGGGAACTTTAATGGACAGTCCTTCAACACGCCTACTCTCGCCGGTGGCTCTCGTATAAACTGACGTGGTGCGAGCGAGACAGTGATTGTCCGTATGAGTGAGGGGGAATGAACAAGCGCATACGCTACAACTATAATAAACGATACATACCGCAATGTCAATGCAGTATATTTTCCCATCGTACGCCGCTACGTAAAATATACTTTTGCTACAGATCCCTTTACTCTTTATCATTGTTCCGATATTGATCTTCCATATTTCCTTGCAAGTGTTCAGCGCAAAACATGCAATGGTCCCATCGTATGTACCTACCACGCCACAGGATTGCGTGATTTCGTCCTCGTAACAAAGTATTGATGCTTCTATTCGTGACTTGAGTTTTACAACACCCTGTAGTATGCCAGTGATCGCATCAACAACTAATATTTTTCCAGAATGACTGCCTACGGTAACAAAGACATTTCTGGAAAAAGAAATTAATATCAATATAAAAAATACATGAAACACAAAGCTCCTAATTTTATTTTTTATTTATTTGATAAGTTTACCAATGGATGATACATATTTCTTAAAAAAAAACTGAATTAATGATTCATATAAGAACACAATAAATGCTCTTCCAGTTAAAGGTAAACATCACTACATGAAGCAAGAAAGAAGATGACAATAATAAAAATATACTGTTATTAGTGTATCAATAATTTAATGAACCATGAAACATCAAAATTAAATTCTCATGTAGATGAACAAAATTAAAATGGTGAATATTAAAAAAAAACTCTGATGATGGGAAACAGGAAGAAATCTAACGT
>DWPA01004106.1:0-13215 GCA_018251375.1 Calpodes ethlius | reverse complement strand
TTGACTACTATCCCACCTGATGGTAAGTGGCGATGTAGCCTATGGTGTTGTGCGCACTAACTTATAAAGAGCCTATTGACTCTCCTTTTGAAAACTCCCACATTATTGGTAATACATATTAGTGTTAATCGATATATGCCTCAAGCGGTCTAACATGCAATTATTAATAAATTCAAGTAACCACTAAAAGTACACAAGCAATGACCTCGTGTATCTTGCGAATGTTGCAACGCACCTGCAAATCCCATAATTAATTCGTATCGAAGCCGCTCACAATTCCTTCGAATTGCGTGCCTGTTATCCATTGGAATTCTCGATTATACAATAAAATAACATTGTCATTTCGTATTCTATATCCTGATCTTGTATCACGGTCGTTTATACGATGACAGAGGGAGATAAAAGATGTGCCGGTCGGTTAATTTCGCTATTTCTTTTCATGATAAGATACACTTCAGGAACGGGGAAGGATTGAACAAGACGTGTATGTATTATTGTAATTATAGTACAGATTCTTTAGCTCTTGTTGCATAAAAATATCGATAAAATTTTTAGGTTTTCTAAGTCCATCTCTAATCCCCATTTCGACGGAAATAATCAAAGTCAATTAAATTCGGAGTTGATTTCAAATTGAAACATTTATTGTTGCAATTGAAGTAGTTGATGAGGGCTTGATGTATGTAAATGCAAAATGTCATGAATATTAAATACTTAACCTTGAACACATTGTTAATAACATGGTACATAGATAATGTATGTTATCTACTAGTCCACAAGCACCTGAGTACTGATATTACACTCGTCTTAAGCGTGATATTTGCACAAAATGACAGATGGAATTCATAAACAAAGTGCACGTCGGTACGCGGGTCCATCATAAAAAGATGGCACATGAATTCCCACGGAATGACCGGCAAAAACAAACCCGCGGTGTGTAATCCCCGTTTAATATTCCTCCGGCCGACTCCCAGCGTCAGGGCTGGCCAAAGTCCTGCGTCCGTCGTCTACTGTACTCGTGAGGATAGAAGAAACAAAATATATAAAAGAAGAACCGAAACAAATTATTATTGGCTGCTTTATTCTGCTGTTATATTTATATCGGCCAAATGTTATAATAACTGTTATTTTATATATAGACTAAGTTATAATTCAAAATTTAATGTATGAACTTTTGAAATTATGTAGATTTTTGCGCAATCTTAGCTAGATGAGTTTCTGATTAGTGCATATAATATTTAGGACCGAAATAAATAGTACAGTAGGTCACAACGAGGTCGCAACCCGTAGTTTCAGTACCTTTAATATCATCTTTCTTTACTAAATATATAACTAACAATAACTTTTAATTTGCTTAACGAACAGCTCTTATATTGTATTTCAAAATATCCTTCAAAGTTATAAACGTGTAATCAAGAAAATTTACTTCAGTATTACGATTGGCAACGAGCTCGATAAGTAGTCATTTCTAGCCCGAGCTTTGCGCTGTTAGGGTTGATAGCAGCCCTGAAGGACACTTCGGCGTATCAAAGAAATGTCACACGCGAGAACACGACGTGTCCGCGGTGTGATTGTGCACGCTATTTTATGTGCATCGCCGCTGCAAATTGATACAAGAAAACATGTAATGCCGCGTATTAGTTACGCACTTAGCGGCCTGTGAATGTTTGATATGATCGCGGGCCGCGGCATGTGTCGATGCGATTCAACATATCTATGTTCTAGTTCGGCTGACAGCTATCTATCGGGGGCACGTAAATCTAACGATGGTTTATCGTTGTTAGGAAATCTGTAACATAAAAATCGAAGGACTAAGGATTGATGTACAAGAAAGCCTTTTAATAAACGATATTTTACCCACTTTTTTCCTTCATAAATAGCTCGGGAAGGTTGATACCGCCTCACCTATTTCTATCGTGTGATAATTGTCTTAATACCAATTGTGTTCTCGTCTGATGAGCCTATTAGGTTAGTAGTTCCGCTTATATATGAAGCGATCGTCTGTTTTCCGGGATAGCAATACAATTGGGTAAAAGTTCTATCGCAGTCCCCTTGCTAACGAATACTATCTGATATTGTTATTAACAGAACTTGGTATCTAACTTCAGTCCCGTCTATAGTTTTATTCGACGATTATTACAGATGTCTAGGAGCGGCAGAAGATGATGGCACTTCGAGTTCGTTTGATATTCATATCATATGATAAAACTTCTTGCAGTTTTTGGATATAAATGTTCTATTGAACGAATGATTGATTCTATTGAATGAATGTTATGTCAATTATCGAAAGCTTAGCTAATTGTGATGTACATCTATATAAGTAGCTTTTGGTGTCCACAGCATGTATGGGAATTCCCTCCGACGGAATCCGAAGAAAACTGTCAAAAATTACAATTATAACTGTTGATGGCTTCCGCTGTCTGTTTCAATTTGCGGCACCACACATGCCATCGTGATTTAGTTAACTGTTATAATTGCGGTTTTTTTTTATTATCTGTTTGTATTTAGATTCATTATATTTTATTTTTCATTATTTTTTTTATTTTTTATTTAAATGATTTTAATGTCTTGTATATTGTTCGTATAAGGTCGTAAATAAAACATTTATTTATATCTTTCTTCTCTTTGCCTTTATTATTTGTTTCCTTGTGTCCTTCTTTAAAAAAGTAAACAAAATATCCGGTTTGTGCAAGGTAATGGTTCAAACTGAAAACGAGTATTCATTGCTCATGACAAACGATGAGGTTTCTAGTAATGCTGAAAGTGTCCCAAATTTACGATACCAGACACACATTTGCGTGTGTTTATGTAATGTACACACACATAAGACTTGTGTCTTTTTGTGCAATTCGGACTTTAATCATTGTAAGTGAAGATAAAGGAATAACTTAAGTTGAAGTATTTACAGTTTTTTTTTTACAACAGCTATGAATTTTAACGAAGTAAGAACTGTCAAAATTTAGCATACTCGAGTTAGTAGCTTAAGTAATTACTTAAAGTCAAATAATAAATAACTTGACTATAGATACAAGTGTGAAAGTATCGTAGGTATTCTGAAAAAAAATACCGATTCACATTATGTTTACACAAAATACCTTTGTTTATATTGTGGAGAGATTCATAGCTACCCTAGGGTCATTGAATCATTCGATCATTGAATCATGGGCTCACTAAACCATTGGATCATTAACGTTTATATGTTGCATTGTAGTCAAGTCAGTAGTTTCTTTACAAAATTTGTCTTCTTCGAGAATCAAATTTATAAATGTCAATTACTAAAGGCCCTGAACAGCATAATTGTAGCGATATCTCAACGTAATTATAATATGTACCTCGTAGGTGCTGTGATAAATGATTTTAATAGCCCTCAGCGGTCATCGTGTTCGTCTTAATGAAGGTCAACCATAGATAACACTCATAAAGGTCGCCGGTCAATCCTCGCATACCGCTGACGGACACATAAATATCCGGCGGACTTTATCTCGCTAAGTGTTTCTTAAAAGCTTCAAAGCGAATAATTGCGGGAACATGCACTGTTCTCATATTACGATTTTTTATTTTCATAAAAAACATCAGATGACAATCTCGCGATATTGCGATTATGCTCAGTAAAAATGAGAATATGTATGGCCTTCTTTTAACAGCCTTATATGTTAGAGAGCACGGAACTTTAGCGAAGCCCAGGACTGTTAGCATTCTTTTTCGTGGTTGGATGTCAGAATATTATGCCCAAAATGGTGAAGTTATTTAAATTAATTCTCAACTCACAATTTACATAAAACCGATAAAAATCAAAACATTGGACTTATAATATTGGACATAGTAAAAAACGAGATCTTTCGATTTCATCCGTTCGAGGTGGCGTGGTTGGACCTGGTTGATGTTTAACCATCTTCTTACCTATCTCTGAGTTTCTCAACTATTATATCATACACAACTTTATGAAAAATAAAGGTGCGGGATTGGAACTCACGCGCCCACGTTCGGGGAACGAATCACTAGGCTATCACTGCACTATTACATAGAGAAAGTCATTTAGATATATGTATTTTGAAGGTGTAAAACTTAAAAAACTCCATACATTGAAAGAGGTGGAAGAATCAAATACCACTGCATTAGTCAATCACTGCGCACCGTGTTCAATGTGGTTCGAATTATTCAAATGGGTTTTTTTTTTATTATCAACAACTATATCCAAGGTATTCAAGATCGTATTTCAAAATGACGGATCGTCCACCGCGTCGTGCAGCCAATAAACATGTCAAGAGCATCTGGTACGCGGTGTGACTGACAAGTGGATGTTTTTGGGTTAAAGCGACGGAATGTGAAACTACCGACTCTTTGTTCGGCGTGAAGCTCGGGTAAGTTTCCTTTTTACATCCGGAAAGGTGTTTAATATGCCGCGTGCGTAGAATGGAATAAGGAGATATATTTTTATATCGATGTGGTGAAGTGCATGCCGGTGTATTGACGTTTAAAGAATTCTGTAGTCAGTAGATGTCCGAAATGTTTGTATACGTAATGAAGGTAGTACTTGTCTCGCGAATTCGAGTCGTGCTTTGGTCACGGCGAATTTTAAGAGAAAGCTTTAAGAAATAAAAAAGAAGAACCAAGGACTGCTAAGTAAGAATGACGAGGAACAGTAAAGTAAAAGATAAGACGTTATGAGAATGTTTGTTTCTTTGTTTGTTCTTCTTTCACGGCGCAACGGAACATCCCTGTGGCATGATTTTTGGGTTCGATATAGTTGGAAAGACGACAAGTACTAGGTATAGGCTACTTTTTATCGGAAAAGAGCATCTCATTTTGGTGGAAAGATCCGTTACGATGTATATTTTAGCCAAATTAAAGGAAGTGTTTAACAATAAAACGTTGCCTGGCAACCATTAATAGAAAGAAATTGACAAACTTTATTGCTGTTCTTTCCACACACGCGAGCAGATCCGCGGGCAACGTCTAGTTATTGATAAAATTAGAAGCAATAGCTGGAAAACAAAATAGAAGCCTCATGTAAACATTTCAATTCTTTTCATTTCTCAGAAATTTAATGTAGAATCGCGATAGTACATCATGTTTCTATTAAAAGAAAAAACCAGCTGCGATGATCTTCTCGAAAACACAGATAAGATGAGATGACACGTCGAGACGTGTTTACGAATGTTGGCAAATTCCGCGACGCGTTGAATAGTTGGGCTGCCTTAATGATAGGTATAGCAACTTATAGCTATATAAAGTATTTATTTATTTAGCAAGAAGTGGTAGCTTAGTGGTTTGAACGTTGGTCTTCCGAACTTGGAGTGAGAGTTCGAATCCTGCGCGCACCTCTAATTTTCAAAAGGCTATGTGTGTACTACAAGTTAATTATCACTTGCTTCGGTGAAGGAGAACGTCTTGACGAAACCTGCACGCCCGAGTGTTCTCCATAATGTCCTCAAGGTGTGTGAACTCTACCAATCCGCACTTGGCCAGGTGGGCTATGGCCCGTACCCCTCTGTACAGAAATAAAGGCAGCGTGAATGCTAGAAACGTTCTTTCCTGGTCAAACATTCAGGTAGTGTAATCAAAACGATATGGCGGTATAGATATATGTAGTATGTGATAAAATAATCCATATTAATATTATAAATGCGAATGTGTGTTCGTTTGTCCTTCTTTATGATATGATTTCTGGTACGCTAAAAGTTGAGAAGATAACCAGTACGACTGGATACTTTCCACCACAAAAAAACATCTCATTTCTGTGGGAAGGTCCTTTGAGGTGTATATTTCAGCCAAATTAAAGGATGCGTTTAACAACAAAGCGTTGCCTTGCACCAAATGGCAGAAAGGTATTGACAAAATTTTTATTGGTGTTCTTTTCTCACACGCGTGCGAGTCAAGGGCAACATTTAGCAAAATATAAAACGTGAAAATATGTAATATAAAAATAGCTAAATGATTACTAAAATATCCTAATCTAGTTCAAACCTATGGTGTTCTGGGTGTCCTTGATGTTTAGTGTGTCTTTATTGTAACAAATTTGAGGAACTCGAGGTATTTTTTGTTGTCCATTGACACTGTTAAATAAACCGGAATTAATGTCACCGTAGTCTGTTACAGCTATTGGGCTACCAATTGAGAATTTATCGATTATAATGATTGATCACTTGAATAACGTTATTGACATTTAACTAATATGCCATTGTTGAATGGAGGGAAGTCAAGGTGAGATTACAGATTAAGTAAATTAGTTCAGTTCAATACAGATACCATTTGCAGAATTTAAAATTAAGATTAAAAAAAAATTTCGTTTAAAAATTTGAATTTGGAATTGAGAATTTAGATTTAAAAGCGAAATAAAAACCTTGACCGTTTTGAAATTATTTGGATAAACATTCCACATTATGTCATCGATATTTAATCTAAGGTTTCCATCGTTTATTTGTTTTAAATATATATGTTTATCGGAAATAATCATGTAGGAATTCAAGAATAAATATAATTGTTTGTTTTGCTGATATAATAATACGTATGTAAGTGTGTGTAAATAAACCTATATAATGTATTACGTATAACACGTACATATCACATATTATCATATCAAGTATTTTCAAGGTTATTAAAATTCGTGACCATGTGAGGAGTAATATATTAATTCATTATTTTATTTATTTTAACATTTATCTACTCACAAAACATTTGATATAGAAAAAAACAAAGTCTAGGATATGTTGTACAAAGATATTGATTTTTCTATTGACATTTCTTCGGAAGTGGTTGTAGAGGCAGTTTAGCGTGTACGTATTATAAATTATAGAACTTTAAAAATATACATACTTACAAAACACATATAAATATACATACATACATAAAGAATAATGAACTCCAGCTACATAGGAGGTAAAAAAATAATTATCTTAGCGACCTTTTTACGGCGAGAAATGTCGATGAGCTGAAAGGTTGGCAACGACGTATTATAGTATCATTTAGACCGCCAACACTTTACTCCTGATTGCAGCTTCTAGGGTACATCTTAGTTGATAATAATTTTATCTGTATGTATGAGACTATGTATGTATTTAAGCAAGAATGTAAGCATGGATGTATGGAGGTTTTAAGACATGAAAATCTGGTCTGAAAATTGGCACTTCGATTTTCTATTCTTCTTACTGTTATTAGAAGGTTTTTGAGAGATTAGAAAGAACTAGAATTAAATCCAATTTGCTCTTATGTAAATTGGCGAAAGAAAGACTGATATTTGATCTCACTATTAAACTATTACCAAATAAACTATTAAATTGTGTAGGCCCCAGTTATCATCAGAAAATATGATAACAATATAATTTATATATTTATATATCTACACGTATATACACTAATATATGTATATATTTGTATGTATGCATGTGTGTACGAGTATTTCACCATGACGAGAGCCTAAAATATTTTGTTCTAAATGCCTTACAATTACGTTACGGAAATTAAGCAAGCGACATTCAATGAATTGCTATAATTAAACTGCCATTTACTCCTTCTTGCTCCAATTTGCCCTTCCACTAGTCAACTACGAATAATTAAAGGTTTAATTTAAAAGGGCCCAAGTAACAAGTACCTATCGAATACTAGAATCAATCCAAATAGTATTTAGTCGACTTTCAAAGCCCATGCATTCACGTGTCTCGTTGAAGAAATATAAGAAAAACTTTTCTCTGACTATATAACTTTTTTACTGTAGACTTTTTAAATGATATTAAAAAAATATGTAAAAGAATAACTTATTTCTTTATTTATTTTTGGGAAATTTTAATATAAGTTGTACTTTAACGTAACGGATTTAAAAAAAAGATTTGGATTTTTTGTGTCAGTTAATTACGAATGGAAACTAGAAATATTTGTAACAAGTGTATGTTTGTATAAAGAATAATAAGTTTTCTTAAGGATATTACGGATAATAGGTATTTATTATACCGGGAAATTATCCTATTGGGTTAAGAGTAAAAGATACAACTTAGTATGAAAATTCTGTCAAAAGATTAGTAATAATATTTTGGACTATTTATTTGATTAGTTATAATATCTTCGCAACTTTTAAAATAAATGAACGTATAAAACATGAATAAAACTTAAATTGAACCTTGATAAAAATTAAAAAGTAGTGCTATAGGGTCAGTGATTAATAGTACAGGTTCCATGACGCATAGTAAAGGCTAGTAGTAATCTTTTATTTTAGTAAACAACTTTGTAGTAGCACTAATCCCTTGCTAGACATGAACATCTGTGATACAACTCCGTACTGTAGGAGACTATAGCCAGTTAGTAAGTCCTTTTAGTATCAGGTGTTCAAGAACATCAGTTTGTTATTTTTCGTTAGTGAGGACTGTGGATAGTAATCGTTAGTGTTTGTCGTCCTTGAAGTTAGTCACAAATGCGTTGCTACCTCTAACGACAGTTGGCCTTGTATTAGTGTAACCGCCAACCAAAACACCCTTCCAAACGCAACATAATAGCTCATGAGACTATTGCTGAAACAGAAAAAATCCTTAGTACTCTTTGGTACTGTCTCTAACGAAATGTATATCAATTCTATCACTTAGAAAATTATTTTCTAACACGATCGACAAACACTTCACTAGATAAGTAGTTTTAAAGATTACAGTACGAATGGAGAGACCATTGTAAAAGTACGCGCAAACAACTCGAATAATGATATCATTGTTTTTAGTGTTATACAATTTACACCTTCCCGATTCGTAATCATGACAACGCAAATACGCTGTTACTAGGCATTTCTTTCAGTTGAAGGAGTACAGAATACCTGGCTCAGATCTAATGGCCACATTTCACGAACTCAACGATGTATAATTTTCTTACAGTAATATTGCTTTTCGCCAATGAGATGTTCACGAATCTGATACCTACTGTGAATATAGTAGCATCTTTAGTATCAAGTTATACTTATCATAAAAATGCATTGTCATCCGAACTAAAACAGTATGTACAATTTCAAGGTTGTATAATAAGAGCAAGAAATTTAAATTCAGCTTGCAATACTTAAGCCAAACAAACTTACAATCTAAAAAACATTGCAAGTTCAAAAAATATTAAATTATCTATTAAAAAGAGAACTATCTATCTATCAGCCTTCAAAGGTCCATTACTGGACATAGGCCTCCCCTAATTTGCGCTAGTCAGACCGATTCTGAGCGTTCTGAATCGAGCGAGTACCCGCTGTCTTCTTCATGTCGTCAGTCCATCTGGAAGAGAACTTTTCTATGGTAATACAATATTTACTAGAATGAATCGCTATTGAAGCGAAAATAAAATTTTTTTATGTAAAATGTTAAATCATTTAGATATTTTACTAATATCTTGGCCATGAAACAGTCGTCCCGCTTAAAAAATCCAAATCTCGATATTGATACAGTTTGCCTAGCAATTTTGTGGCCTAATACGGGCGACCCCATGCATTAGTGTTTGACGCTCGCCTCTGACACTTATAGCGCAAAGCGAATTCGCTTTGAGCCTTTCGGCTTGTAGCCCTAAGACTCGTGTGTGTGTATAATAGGTTCTCTGCATCTTTTTGGTATTTATCCAAGCGATGAAGCTTTCGATGTTTGTAACTATTTAATATTATATGAAAAGTGTATTCTGAACTTATATTGATATTTATAGCCTGAACTATTCGAAGCAAGTAAGTAAGCTTCAGGATCCCATGTTAAAGTATCGTTAGAATAAACAGTCAAGTGTGGCTATGACCTCAAAGACTAAGGATTATGTTATTAGTACTGTGTTAAAAAATAAAATATTTGTTTAAAAAAAATACTTTTTTTAGATTTGAGGCTTGGTAATAAAATATAGAAATTTAAAATGAAAATTCTAATTGACTTTAGTTATATTGTAAAGATGATATTGTACTACATAAACATTTTATTAGTAGTGTTAAATCTATAAATCATTTTTTGCGTAGTTTCGAATTAAATCCTACGTTTTAATAATCATCATTTTTTTATATATGCAATGGATGTAGCCTACGGCCATTATTTGTAGCTGTAAATGAACGTTCAATTTAAGAACGCGACACCTTCGCTACATTTGGTGGTTAGTCGCATTTGAAACGCGCGACAATAGCGTTACAGTATAGCTATTAACGGGCGATTGTTTTAGTGAGTAAAAGAGCAAGGAGTGGCGGCACACATCGCAATGACACGTCGCGAAGTCTTTATCGCCACTTTTAGCTACTGAAACGCTATTAAAAGTTGCCGTAGGCAACCACTTCCATGCATTCTACCTCAAGCCAAATCTGTTTCTTCAGTATACATTTATGTTAGATAACTATTTGTTTGTATACTATACGCTATACACTAACACACTCATACAACCGCAGTAGGATTCCCTGTGTCAATTCGCTATATACAGATATTTCCATATTTATAGAATATATTTCCATAGAATTTTGGTAATTAAATAATGATCATTAATAATCTAATAATTATTATTACATGAAGCAACAATTTGCTCTGCAAAACTGCGTATAAAAATTAAATTAATATGATGAAATAAACATAGTTATGGAAGCATGACTAGAGTAAAACTCAATGAATCAATTCATAATAATTTTAATGAAATACTACAAAACATATACATTTGGTAAATAATCAATATGTATGCTTTTAATGTTCAAGTAGATAGCCATTATCAGTGACAAAATCGGACCCGGTGATAGCGACGGCCTTGTCGCTTGCCAAGAACATAACAAGCTCTGCTACCTCTACGGACTCCGACACTCTTCCCAGGGCTGTTTTAACCTCATCGAAGGACATAGAAGAATCGGCATTTTCCAGAAAATCTGTCCTCACTGGTCCGGGACTCACAGCATTTACTCTGACCCCCCGAGGAGCGAGCTCTTTTGCAGCGGCTCGGGTAAACATATTCAGAGCAGCTTTAGATACGTGGTAAGAACAAAACGTCGGGGTAAACGGCAACGATTGCCCGGCGACACTGGAAATGTTGATAATATTCCCCTTAGTTTTGATCAAATGAGGTACTGCCAAACTCGTAATGTAGATCTGAGCTCGCACGTTGACCGCCATTACTTCGTCGTAAGCACTCATGATGTTGCCGTCCATAATGCTAGCAAGTCTACCGAGGCCGGCGTTGTTCACCAATACGTCCAGCTTCCCAAAATGTTTTATCGTCTTGTTGACTATTTCAGATGCTTCAGCATCTTTAGATATATCAGCTTTAATAACCAAAGGTTTGGACAAACCTTTTTTGTGTAAATCGTTCACCACTTTGGTCAGTTTTACTTCATTTCTTCCTACGATAGCTACCTTCGCTCCGTTCTCGGCGAACAAAGCTGCTACAGCAGCCCCGATTCCAGAGCTGGCGCCGGTAACTAGAACTACTTTGTTTTCAAACGAACCCATCGTACTGCTGGGAGCAACCGTAACAACCGAGAGGCACAAACGAAATAAGCAGTTGCGTACGTTTCCGTTTTATTATTACAGTAGTTGTGTGTGACGTATGAAAAATGTAAAGTGTTATTTAAGTGTCATTAAATACGATGAGGGTTTGATTGTAGTAGATGATTAGTATCTGATAGACCTAGACTACCAACTGCTCACGGCTACGTTCGCGAGGGGTAGGCAATATTAAAGTTAAAACAAAAATTCACTTTATTCCCTAAACCCTTGAGAATAAAAAAAAACGACTTTTGTCCAAACTTGGCTTGACTAGGTTTTCCTTTGTTCTGATAATAATGAGCTGATGGTAGAATTGGAAGACGCTGACGGAACCCGGGAAATACTGTAGTAAATCTAAGGAGTTGAGACAAATTAGCTTTGTCTTGACTTGTTTAACTCATTTCACCTGATTACAAGGATCTGAATGGAATTAGAAGGTGACTGACGGAGCCATGAAATGTCTACTAATAAACTTATCGAATTTGGGCCCACTACATTCGCATTAGCTCCTTCTGTTTATTTACCTAAATATATAAAAGTCCATATTATATAAAAATCTGTTTGGGTATTTGCTCATACTTACTTAAATTCCTACTAAAATGGGTGTTTGTTAACAGATTCGATAGATTAAAATAAGAGTTTAAGACTACCTAATTTAAAAATAATTAATTGAAGATAGCATTTTAACTTTAAGTAACCTATTCAAGCAAGAAAAAACTAAAAATATATAACAAAGAACCATACGAATATACATACTGTCATCATCTAGTACCTTCTACTTACCAGTCCGTGAAAGCGTTTCACCATTTCGGAGATTGATGACAGACTAACAAACAGACGGACAGACAGCAATTTTTAAAGCTCGAGTTTGGTTTTTGGTATCACGAAAATAACATACATATGCAATATTTTAGCTTAAAAATCCTTTACTTCAAAATCACAGGTACAAATACACTTCAACCATAATTATTTGTGCAGATTATACATAAAACGTCATTATAAGGCCACTGGAGTGCATAAAATGAATTAAATATCTATGTTACCACGTGACACTATTTCATTACCCTTATTTTTGACCTCAAAATCGTAAGTAACAGAAAAATCACTTACCGAAGAGTCCAAGGCAAAAACTCAAATAATTCAATTGGAATCATGGCGATCGGTGATTGGTGATAAGTTTATTTTCATATTTACAATAATGTATATATGAAAATAAACATGTAAAGATAACATAGAATCATTAATTATGCAGCAAGCTAAATATTTCTGTGACATTGTATTGCTTTGTTTGAACTTTGGCGTAGGTATCTTGAATGATAACAATCATTGTTTATTATCTGTGGCGACAGACATCTAACGCCATTTTCATTGTGCAAGACATTTTGCTGACACGTGAAAAAGATCACCCTTTTAGCAAAGGATATATTTTAACCATGATATCACGTGTACGGTTATAATTATTAAACATCTGATGTCAAATATATTAACGACGACGGAAAGCAATCTTGCTGTAAGTAGTCAAATAACAACTTTACGCTACAGCCAAAAAACTTGTAAAATTCCAGAAGAAAATTCGTAACTTGGTGGAACATCAGTGGAGTTCCTTTTTTTCTTACAAAATTGACTTGAATTACATTCGTTAGTAGAATGTACGATTTAGTTTTAAAATTGGAAACTCATTTCGTCAGGATTAAGCCGATGCCTGGGATGCTCCGAGCACTGTGTTCCCAACGACGACGTATAGCTATGATTGTATGGGATAAATAGAATCAGGGCG
>DWPA01004105.1:0-13217 GCA_018251375.1 Calpodes ethlius | reverse complement strand
GCTTAACGTAAATGTCATATCTGATAGCCTGGGATCACGCGGACGAAGTCGCGGGCGGAAAGCTAGTTATTTATAATAAGAAGTTCGTGTTTTTTATATATTGCACTAACGCTATATCTAATAGACATGGACCATTCATAATGATCGTTGAAATAGCCAAAATAAATATTTATTCACATTACATTTAGAGTAAGTAAAGAACGTATTTTGTATTCAATTGCGTTATGTTTTTGGCAGGTAATTTATATTTGGTAAATTTGAAGTAATACAATTTATGAATAATGTTATTTGCCACGAATGTACAATATAATATTAAATACGCAACGAGAGTACGTACAAATCAGTGGCTGTTATTTCTCAGCTTATGAATCATTTTTCTTTTCTTCTTAGCCTTGTAGCCTAGATGGTAGTGACCCTGCCTGCAAAGTGAGGGGTCCTGGGTTCGGTTCACAGGCGGAGCAGATATTTATGTGACAGATAAATATTTGTTCTCAGGTCGTGGGTGTTAGTGACGTATTATTTGTGTTGTCCATGCCACGCGCCACGCAGGTAATCCTACTGCGGGGATATGAGTGTGTAAGCGTATATTTATTTATTTCAGATTGATTCATGAGTTGGCATAATTGCTTACTACCGTTACTATGGTAACCATTTCATGGGTTGACTATATACTCTGTCCTTATACAATGTCCCTCTCAGCCTTGCGTTAATGTTAAAGTTAACGGCAATGCCCAAATGCGCCTTAATGTACTCAGTAAAATTAACAGGCTAATGTTTGACTAAATGAATGCAGTTCTATGCCAATTTTACTTCCCGTGAATTAGTGTGTCGTTTAACGCGTTAATATGCGCACTAAACTCATGACCGCAAGATCGTGTCGCTTTTAGCGCATTATTTAATAATTATTAGTAATTATAAGGACACAGATGTAGCAGTGATAATCGAGCGAGCTCGATTCGTTTCGGACTTATCTGAGATCCTTAATTGCAGGATAATGTCTCTAACGCTCACCTGTGTCAAGGTAAATGCTTATAATAAGAACAAGTACCTGAGATATTTCATCATCATCACAACGCATAACTGTCCCACTGCTGGGCTCGGGTTTCCTCTCACAATGTGAGGAGCACAAGCCATAGTCCACCACGCTGTCAAGTGCGGATAGGTAGCCTTAACACACTTTCGAGAACATTATGGAGAACTGTCGAATGTGCCGGTTTCCTCACGATGTTTTTTTCTTCACCGATGCAAGTGATAATTAACTTGTAATATGCACATTACGTTTTGTAAATTAGAAGTGCGGTACCTAAGATGTTTACCTAAATTTATTTATAAGAAACTTCGTCTATTACTTTATGTAAATCGATCTATAAGACATTGACACAGAATATTAAGAAGCACGGGAATTGTTGTCATGGTAACGATTGTTGACATCAATGTTGTCAATAACGGTTGAGCTTTGAATTAAGATGGAATCTATACTAATATTATAAATGTAAAAGTGTGTTTGTTTGCCGTTCTTATAGTATGATTTTGGTGTGGAGATAATTGGGAGGATGAAGAGCGCCATAGGCTACTTTTCAGTATGAAAATATATCTAATTTTAGTGGAAAGATCAAATACTATTTATAATATAACTAAATTAAAGAAAGTATTTCACTCCAAATCGTTGCCTAGGAACTAATGATAGAAAGGAATTGACAACCTTTTTATTACTGTTTTGTTTTCACATATGGGTGAAGCTAAAATAATACATAAAAGTTATAATAAATAACATAATGGCAAAAAGAAAACCCTGATTATATTTTCCAGATCTGTGCCCTTTAGTTGTGACTACGGATTAAAGACCCCGAACAGGTCCGAAATACATCGGAACCTCGGATGGGTCCGAAACTAATTGTGCTCACCCGAGTACAAACCGTGCGCATGAAGATGTATTCAGTCATTCACGATTCATTCAGTTGATATTTTATCTCAGTTGGGATTATTTATCTAACATAATGTTTTTTTTTTATACTTATGAAGAGTTTTTAAATTAAATAAGCGGTAAATAAATAAATAAATAAATAAATAAACGTTAACACACTCATACTCTCGTAGTAGAATTCCCTGTGTCGCAGGTGGCATGGAACACAAATAACACGTCACTAACACCCATGACCCGAGAACACATATTTATCTGTCTCATAAATATTTGCCCCGGCCGGGAATCGAATCAGGACCCCTCGCTTCGCAGGCAGGATCTCTACCAACTAGGCTATGACCCCAAGTTTAGTAGAGTGAGTACATTGTTAAGCTGCTTTTGAAACTACTGGGAAATTAATAAGTAACAAAAAAAGTAAAAAAAACTTAAAAAATCAGTAATGGAAGCTGAAGTGTACCGGAAACCTGTCTTTTAATGTCTTCCACGTACACACATAGATCTTATACATCCATATTCAATATAGTATTTATATAATACGACATGATAAGTCACAAACCATCTGTCGTCTTCCTGTTATAATTATTCCTAAAGCTCACATTGTTTGATGAAGACAGTTGAATAATTACTTGACAAATAAATGATTATTCAGTAAACATAGCGAAATACTGACATAGCATACTTAATAATCTATGAGCTTTTTAAAATTCCATGTATAAGAGATATATGGAATTTCGTGATTTTTTTTAGATCCACTAAAATTTAATGTTTTTGTACTGCATGATTCTTACGTATAATTAGTCATTACCTTAGCGTCCTCGAATAAAACAATTTGATAGCGAGTTTTTCTTCTTCTTACGTTACAAATAATAATATTTATCGGAATTAAGAAATTTAGCGTAAGGCTAGATAGCTTAGAATATCTTGTGATAGGCTTCAGGGATTTCCCCTTGAATGTTGCTATCAAATACAAAAATATTTTTTTCGAATCAAAGTGGTATTCACGACATAGGTATAAAATATTTTAGAATAGTTATATTAATTTATACTACATTTTAACATATATTTTCCTTGTCTCTCGCTTTCTGGACCGACAACGCATCAGTGTTGCTTTAGGTAGGGATGTTCTTGACTGTGACAAATACCAAATAATATGCCTGCTTATTTATCGATCAGCCTTATAAAAAAACAAAAATAATTTCAAAGGTTCCCAAAATTACCGAAAGTTATTTACTACATAAATAGTATTTAAATTTACCTGTAATTACACCAATTTGTATAGCAGCAGGATGACAAAGAAACGTTTTCCGTATTCAAGATAATTATTCGATATTGGTCTATGAATGGCGTTTAACCAATAATTGTTACCATTTTCTGAATGACGTGTTTTATTTATATACGAATATCCCTGAAATTCTCGTGACAATGGCGTCAGTGTAATATAGATGTTGTTCATACAAAGGACAATCTCCGAGAATGCTATCTATATTTACTTTCAGGAATGTGTCTTAGGAAACACAAGAGAGAAATGGGGTGCCCGAAAATGCTGAGTGAAAATCGCAATTTCTAAAGGCGTGTGTTAACACACGGTAGATAGGATTAAGAGAGCATGTTATTTCTATACTTTGTTGTGTATAGTATTAATTTAAATTTTATCATTACACACGATGACAAGTCTTAGTGATTCGTTCACAGTTAGGTACCGTTCTTAACAGATCACGTGTCGGTGATGATCAAGGTTGATGACCATATTTCGCCATCAAGTAGCTTGTTTGGATTTGGCTGTTTGGAATAATTTTTAACAATAAACAATAATAACTTAAGTAAAAAATTGAAATAATACCGCTTAAATTAATTTAATTCACTTAAAAATGCAAATACAACCTCGGATAACTTTGAATTTCATTGAAACTCAGAATCACTCAATGGATTCCAATTTCGTTTTAAGTTATGTTTATTTCACTTACCCAAATCCTATTTGTCTTATTTAAATATTCACATGTTATATTTCGATAGGCAAAACCTTCCCGCCACGTTTTGCTTTACTTTCTTTAATGTTCACTGTTATATTTAAATTCAAAGTTACCTATAGTAACCTCAAGTTTATTTTGCAATTATTATTGATAATTACTCGGTGTCACATCTGCTAATATCCGTTTTTATATACCTTCTGACACGTGTACGTTTACAAATACGGTGTCTACGAAATGGGCGTACACAGAACGACCCGAGTAATGTAGACGTCTATCATATGAAGGATAATCTTAGAAAATCCCGTCTTATTTTCTTTAGTAAATGTGTCTTAAGAATGAATTAGGCGAGGTGCATACTTATTATTTCTTATCACCATTCGTCGCTGTAGTCAATGTAGTCACGTTATATGCCTCAAATATGACAGTTATCTCACGGCCACGTCAGTGTCTTAACACGCTAATTAATGCGCTAACAATGACACTACGCAAATATGGCCAACAGATTAGCGCGTTAATTAATGCGTCAATCGACACATAAATGAAGGTGAAGTAAAATTTGTATAGAATCCATTGAAGTCGCCAAACATCTCAGACGGTGAAGATGTCGATTGCCAACTTTCAGTTTTTAGAAACTTGGCTATTGTAGAACAGGAACATTATTCAATTAACACGGAAACAGTAGAAAATTAAAGGCAGTGGAAAGAAACAAAGAAGTTATCTGCAAACGGACCTATGGACATTTGCATCTATTCTCATACTGGTAAGAAAAGTTATTGAAGAGATAATGAAACTGAAGGGTCTTTAAACTGAGCTACTTCTAACATAGCCACTTCACTTTAAATAATTCATAAAGCTAACAAGATCGTTGTTGTTTTAAAATATGTTTTTGGCTCCGACAATCCTTTCGTACATTTTGGCCGTCGATCGGTAAATTCAGTAATCTTGAATTCGGCCACAAGAATGTTAGAGTTATTCGAGCGAAGAGATTTTGTAGCAGCGAGGTTACTTGAAAATCAACGTTGGAACCTTGTTTACTTGATGATCAACGGTACTGAAAAACAAAAGATTTTATAAACATACTCTTAACCTGTAAAAAATTTTTGCACTATGATTTAAAATTTTTGGAAGTAAATATTTAACTTTTCACACATTAAAACGCGAGAGGGTAAATTCTGTGAGCATTACCCACGGCACATATTTGCATTAAAATAATATTTGTTCTTTACTTCATATAACTTGATTTGATATTTCTGGAGTAATAATTATCATAGCGATCAGCGATTTAGTGCCGGTACAGCGTAAGCAAAACTGGGGCAGGCCATAACTTATAAAGGATAAACAGTCAGTTACAGAAACGAAATTTAAATATTTAACAATACTATAAATTCTAATGTTTCATTATATTCTTGAACAGAACAAGATCAGACGATATTTAATGAATTTTAAACATAACATCACTAAATGTTACGCAGTAATTGCCTAAAGCTGTTTTCTGCAACGACATTTAATTAAACATATATTAGCACAAAAACCTCTATTCTATAGAAATTCTTTAATGAATAGCTCTTTGCAACTGAATAGCATATTGTCGTAAATACAGTGTGGTTGTACGAGTATAATACTGCTTTAGGAATAGGTGAAAAGATATTGTAAGTTATCTAAAGACATATATCAAAGCATACAGATATAGCTGAAGATATAGCGCCCCTTTTGCCGTTTTGTTTATCTAACTTATACAAAGTTAACTGTTTAGTTCAACTTCGACCTGAATACAATCATAGCACATCAATAGATCCCATTCCAAAACACGAAAATGTTTATGCTCTTATGAATAATCCGGAGTATGTTGATGCAGACACCTGCAGAGTCAAACGTGAGAATCCTAAAAAATATTAAGTTCATGAATATCAGTGGCTTGAACAAACACGTTTTTATTGAGTCAGCTAATATATTTTTGTACAAATTTAGTCCGTAGCGACACTAATGGGGTAGCAGCTGTTTGCACCTACGTTGAAATTAAATTCAGGTTGATAAATGAGAGTTCCTTTCCCTGTCCGTCTTAGCGCTATTTACTTCTTCGTCAGCATTTTCGGAAGTATAATAATATTAATGGAGATAGCTTAATTTCCTCGAGTATTATAGTTTAGTCATTTCAGAGACATTTGGGCAATTCAAGAGATTTCTGTACAACAGACGACAGAAGAGAAGATGTTCTGTCTTTTGTTGAGTTCAAAGCAACGTCCTCTAGTCATAGTTTTTCTTAACGCCGGACGCGACATAAGATCCCTCCCGTTAAGTCACTAGTTTTTTGTTGAGGATAATCATGAAAGCACGTGCAATTTTTTAAGAGTCTTTAGCACTTTTCTTCTAGAAGCAATCATTAAATGTTCCAAACTTATTTTTGTTACAGTATCAAAGGACCAAAAAAGGTGTAACCCCATTTAATTCTTGACAGTTAACGAGTTGCTTCTATACAGGGTTATCGTTTACCATCAGGTGATTTGTCTGGTATTGTAAATAAAGCATAATCTTCTTCAAATTTCATCAGTTACTAGATACCCATTTCAATGGATTGGTAAAGGACGGTGCGGCTAAATCTACATATTTTAGCAGGTTATCCTAGGAGTCTATAATGTTATTTTAGGAGTATATTTTGGGAGGCTAAAATCTGTTTTGATTTTAGTTTACATGGAGAAAAAGTCCAGTAAGGTTTGACACGTAATACGGGTTACAAACACATTTCTTAAGGAAAAGAAAACATTAAGCAATTTCTACCTGATTTTAAACTTTGATATATACGTATATTTCAGTCGAATTTTGATCCCAGAGCCGGTCTCTAGAATAAATTATTCTGAGGTAGATCTTGCTTCAAAGTGCACCTAATTTTTAAGTATGCAACAGAATCCAAAATATAAGATTCAAGTTGTCAAAAGTCTTTGAAATTTAAAATTCTTATCGCGTCTTGCGGTTGGTCGTATTTGTTATTCATAGAGAAGAAGTCTAGGCGTCTTCAACGGAGCCAGATAAGATTCTACAAATCTGTAAATCGAATGGGATTTAAAGCATTCTTTTATATTGCAACCAGCAATATTCTGCAGCGAGACTCCAACTTACGAGATTTGTTTTCAGATTATTGGAGTTTTCAAATTATGTGTTTTTTCTGAAAAATTCAACCTTATTTATGTATGTGTCATTGATGGCGGAGATTTCACCGAATACTCTTCATTTTCACAATTATATCAAAATATCATCTAAATTAATAACAGTGAGGATAATTTTATGGTTTTGGCCTTTGATTCGACTCACATAGATTTCGTAAAGTTAAGATCTTTTGAGTAAATACTAACGTACCTATAATTTCACAATGTACATTACATTACAAATGTTATTTCAAGTAATACTTAAATAATAAATTTTATAAAACTCTGAACAATATTTCCCTCTTGTCATTTTTCATGTCATCTATCTCGACGAGTACTCCATTAATCTGATTTCCCAATAAAACCATCAAACCATTATACAATTAATCTAATACAATGCTTAAAATCTTTCAGATATATTAGTATTATTGAATAAACTGATCTAATTTTAATGCATCCTCCATATTTTTGCAGAAAACCGGTGATTTCACAATTATACTTCGACAAGGTAGTCGAGGATGAAATACATGTATACAAAGCAGTTATTGGCGGTGATGATGATAAAAATACAGAGGCAGAAAATTTCACTGTAGTTGGAAGAACAGACTGAAGTCTAAAACCCAAATTTCACAATGAAATATATAAGGTTCACAATGACACAGTAACTTTCATTAGAAAAAGGAATTATAAAACCTAAAACGTTTCATGTAACGAATTCCATAAGCGACGCGACGTGCTCAAAGCCACTGAATATAAAAACTCTCCTGGATTATGCATAAATATTTATGCTTCGTGCTTAAACCTCATTTAAAAATAAGATTCTCATTGTTAAATTGCAAAATAAATTCCATGACAGTGAGAGTTAAAAGTCTGCGACAATTTTAATGCCAATGAGCGAATATGAATTTATGGAACGAAATGAACGAACAACAAAGTAAATAAATGAAAGCAAACAAGACACATAATAAAATGAAGTGGAAATATTTATTCAAATCGTAATAAGAAATTATGGGATTCTGGTAGGAATGACGGTTTCACGCAGTTGAGAAATAGATTTGAATTTATCTGCGCACTTATAATTTTCAAATTAATGTGCATATTAGAATTAATTGTAAGTTACTTTCACGGTCCCGTAGCTTAGTTGGTAGTGACCCTGCTAGCGAAGCAAGGGTCCAGGGTTCGATTTCCGGGCCAGAGCAGATATTTATGTGACAGATAAATATTTGTTCTCGGGTCATGGGTGTTAGTGACGTGTTATTGTTGTTGTCCATACCGCCCGCCACATAGGGAATCCTACTGCGGGGGTATGAGTGTGTGAGCGTTTATATAGAGACCTGGAGAGCTGACCAGTTTTTTATAATGTTGCTGAAGTTATGTATTGTCTTGAAATTCACCTTTACTCAAAGCGGTGTACCCTTGATATTACAATATGAAGCACGCTGTGGAATAGTTGATGTAGATGATGGTTGATAAATTCAGTACTTCTAAGTACTTTTGCCGTTGAACAATTTTACACGAATGATAAAAATTCTACATTTATTTTGATGGTCATTATGATAAACATATTTAAGCGTCTATGTTAGACGTTGATTTTATCTGTGTATATTTAAATAAAAACCTCTGCTATTGCAGATCTCGTAAATTCTTTTAGCGTTTTAAGCGTGTATTAGAAAAATCCCTCTAATTTTCAAAAAGTTATATGCGTATTACACGTTAATTATCACTTGATTCAGTGACGGAAAACATCGTGAGGAAACGTGCACATCTGAGGGTACCCCATAACATTCTCGAGGGTATGCCGACTATGACCTTTACCCCTCACATTGTGTGAGGAGACCCGAGCCCAACAGTGGGATAGTTATGGGTTGTGATTACGATTTTATAATCTGTAATATCGTATACTGAATGAATAAACGAAGCGATGGATGTTAATATAAAACATTTATTATTATTAGTTTCTCCAAAATTGACAGGATCGTGAACATTTAAAATTCTGATCGGTTGCAGTCGTCTTGCGGTCGCATTTGTTATTCATAGAGAGCTCGGCGTGGTTTTGAGGAAGCGAGACTCTTGCCGTTCGTAAACTCGATAGGAAATCCGCGAATTGAATGAAATTTACAAGTTCTGTAAAACAACCATTTGTAGTTCAGTGGGTATTCAACTTGCCTTTTGACTGAGATGATTTGGGTTTAATTTTGGAATTGAATATATTTGTTGGGTTTTGGTGTGGATTGTTTGATACTTTTATAAGGGCGTATGCATGAAATGATTTGCCACAGGCAAACACTAATGTAGCCGTGTGATGTTGTAGGTTTAAAAAAAATATTAAGTTAAGATTTCCATACTGTCAATGTATTGAAACGAACAGAACCGAAAATCTATGTTTAGATATATCTAAGAAAATAGCTTAAGCTTTTCTACAACTTCATATCTAACTTTAGATAATCGCCTAATATTGCTTTGATTTCAGACCTTTAGTTTTGTTCTTTTATGCCAACACACACGTTATTTTGGACTTTACTCCGTAAATTCAAACGAAACGTGGAAGTTAATAAGTAAATTGTTTCACTTTACCTCAACATCAGTAGTGATTGAAAATTACCTCTGTGTTTGAAAGCGAAGCAAAATTGCTTTTCATTATAAAATAATAATAGCAGTTAATAAACAACCAACACAAAGAAATTCACGTGAAACAGCAAAAAACATCGTTTTAATGTCATTGGCACAAATGGTTTTAAGAAGCATTCTTAAAAAGATTTTCTGTAAAATATTTTCGGAGACGAAAACGAACAACGGCAGCTTATCAAGTCGACTTTGGAAATATTTCCGTCGCAAAATGGAAAAAACAGGGACCTACAAATGTTTTTCCGCAAATCGAAGATTATGAATGTCCCCAAAGCTAAGATCACTGAATTGTTCCTCAGGTGAATTTTATGAATATTTCCAAAGGTTCTGAGATTATAGGAGATTTAGCGTTGCTATAATTTAAAGCTAATATCATATCGTAATCCGTTCAGAACATTTTATCTGAACGGTTGAGAATCAGAATTTTAAAATACTTTTGGAATTGGAAATATTTTTATCTTTAATACGAACCATGGATGCGGTTTATGAATCATTTATACTCAGAGGTTGCATTTGCGAGAAACTTTGGTAGGAAAATACTAGTAACAATTAATAACTAGATGATTACTAGTACTTACTAAAAAGACTAACTTAGATTCACAGTCCTAAAGTCTACATATTACTAGACTATACTACTAGATGTCGCCCGCGGCCTCGCCCACGTGTAAAAAAAAACAATTAAAAGGTTGTCTATGCCTTTGTGTCATTGGTTGCCAGGCAACGCTTACTTGTTAAATATTTCTTTAATTTGGCATTTTTCGCGCTCAAAAGCCCATGGCACACTTCATCCTGTCAACTATTTCCAAACCAAAAATTATACCGTAAGGACACTCCATTGCGCCGCGAAAGAAAAACAGTCCTACAAATACACATACGCATTTTTAATATTAATATAGACGGTGTTTCAACTGTCGCATATCATGAGCTTGTACAGTAAAAAATATTTTCTATGAGCGATTTATCAAACTGCATTACAGAAGGCAACCTAAACGCATTGAATGTAAAGAAACAAGTGAACTTGACAAAGCTATGCTTTTCGTTAGTAGTTTCCGAGGTGTACTACCAGGAGTCGTTTAAGAATGTACCTTAGCTACTTTTTGTGAATACAATATGAATCCTTGCAAAACTAGGAGCCCATCCAATCAGCGTCTAAATAATAATGTGTTAGACTTTTTCATCCATTACTTGTTTATGTGTGTAACAACGTATCTTAATGATACCCAGATCAGTACCAGACCTCGCGAGTGTTAAACACGTCCCAGATTTTTTTCTCGCTCACGTGACAAATCTCTTCATTTAACATAACAATAATTTATACGTCGATGCGAAAACCATAATTTTCCCATGCTGAAATTGCAAGAGAATTTTCCCGTAAAATCTTTTTTCCTCCACAAACGGAATCACGGACTTAAGCATAATTTTACACCTCGTCAGTTATGAAATTAGGGTTCAAAGGCGAATGATATAAACCCTCACTAACAATAAAATGTCGCTCGCACTGCTCAGATAAGGAAAAAGATTTCAGTCAACTAAGTACCATTGTCTTTGAGAAACTTTTGAAAGGCCTCTTTTCTGTAATTTACTATGATTACAGAGCGAAAATAAATGTAATGTGTCTCACTTGTACGTATGAATGAATGAATGAATGTACGAATGAATGAATGATTTATTTGCAGTATTTGTGGTTACAGAAGATATTAATTGTATTCAATGGTCGCACAATTAGCCAAAGTTTGGCATGCAAAATATATTGTTTTAGAACATTAATAACATTATAATATTAAATCATGCCATATAAATTCCATGTCATTTTCTAATTTAATTATAAAAAATAATAATTTATTTGATATGTCAAAATTAAATTATCTAGTCCTAATTAATATTCTATAAATTCTCTTATACTATAAAACATTTATGAATTAGCCACTAATACAGTTGTTTTTTTTAATTATATAATGTAAGTTTATTTACGCTTAGAAAAATAATACGGATGTTTTATAGGCAGGTAAATCAAACCGTATTTCAGATAGAATATAATAGTATAGAATTACAAAAGCGAAATGCATTTCGCGTGTTTTTTATTTCTGCGCAAACTTTTTTTTTATTTGCCGCGAGCGTTTTACTTTATGTTATAGCCTATTATTTTTTCACAGAATACGTGTGATGAATTTCTTTGTGGATTGAAACTTTTAGTAGCAATATTTATATTCTAAATTCAAATAACTTTTTGTCTGTGGGGATTAAAGGTGTTATTTTAGTTTCTGTTTACGACGAACAAATCAACTATTTTCGGAACAATGAGATACAAAAGTATTTTATTTAACTGAAATAACGAGGTTTAGTAACATGGATCATGGTTACTAAGGTTGCAGAATAAAAAATGTTGACAGCTGACACTTGACAGACGCTAATCACAGATAAGCTTGTCAACCTTTTGTCTTATCTGTTTTCACGCGCTATGTCACTTGCATGACAACATTATCATTACTCTATGTTCGGAAATTAGTGCATTTAATATGAAAATAAACCAAGCACTATGAAAGTACTGACAACAAAATACCGGTATAAAATAAATAAGACAATAAGTACCTGTAACATTAAAAACAATGATGTTGTACGACGTGATATCACGCCAACCCTCCAGGATCTTGTTAAACTGGCTTGTTACCCACTCGCCCATTAATTCCTACAGCAACAAGCTCGTATATCTACGGTGCGTGCGCTATCTGCCATCGCGGCTAAATCCGCCAACCAATTCCACGTATCTTCCGAGATCAATCCCTTGTTAAATGTAAAAAGAATTTTCATGAGGGAGATAAAAAAAACTGGGCACAGCTCGTAGGAGTTGCACTGAATATTGCAATTTACGTAATTGCTCTTGAGAACGGCGGAAAATTTCGAGGGAAGCCCCGAAAGGTCAAATTGCTTTCGAATATAGCGAAGTTTTTACGCTAGCTCGTGAACCTTGACCCTTCAGGCATCGATTATATAAACTAAAACAAAAAATACAGACTATTTCAATCAAATTATGCTGTCGACTTTTTTGTAGTACTTTATACTGCATGAATCCGTTTAAAGTACATTACATAACATGCGTTACTAAACGCCAAATGGTAGTTAAATTTGTTCAGTAGTTTCTTTAAACAGTTAGAAAAAAATACTAAAATATCTCTATTAAAATTTCCTAAATTGTGCTAACGAGTCTTTAATTTGATGGCGCTGCGCAAAATTTTAATTAAGGCTATTATTGTCCAACCAAAAATGCGATTCAAAATTTATTTTGTACTAGATGTTGCCCGCAGTTTCACCCGCGCGAAAAGTAGAACAGTAACAATAATTTTATTGATTCTTATCTATCATTGGTTACCAAGAAACGCTTTGTTGTTAAAATTTAATTTGGCTGAATTATACATAGTAATCGATCTTCCCACAGAAATATGATATTTTTTCGCAGTGAAAAGTAGCCTATGGCACTTTTCTTCCTCCCAAAATATGACACCAAAAATCATATCATAAGGTCGTTCCATTAAGCTGCGAAAGAAAGACACTTTCGCATCTATA
>DWPA01004104.1:0-13220 GCA_018251375.1 Calpodes ethlius | reverse complement strand
ATTTTTATGTTTATTTATAGTATACTAGCTGAACCCTGCGCGCGTTGCTACGCCAACACGAAAATATATGAAATTAATTGGAATGACCGTGGCGCCACCTGTCAAAAATTAGTCGTACCAACTCAGAAACCTTCGTGGTACACAACAACTTTGCCATGATTAAATGTATCGTTTACGATTCTATAAAGGACATACAGACAAACATTAATGTTTATATATATAGATAGATTTATAATTTAGCGTTCACTATGATTTCTGTCAACGCACTACACTACCCGCGATACAGATGTCAACTTCTGTCTACGAACTATCTAACATTAGCGATAAGGATATCTTATCTATAATGTAGTAAGATTCAAATTGGCTTGGCAAAAATCCAATCACATAACGTTAATGATGGCTGAGCGAATGCATTGACGGGACACCGCCGGCTTGTCATTGCTTCGCTCGCAACCCTAAATTTCATTTCATTCGAATCGACCAGACAGGTTGACTTTTATAGTACAAAAGCCCTGCATTACACTCCGATTGTTGGCACAAATGTTGGGATTACAAAGCACTTTATATTGACTGCCGTTGATTATTTTACTGACAATTATAATTATTACCTTGTTCCGGTCTAATGGAATTGTTGTATAATGTTTATTCATAAAAACGCTGGCAATATCGAACCAGTGCTTAGCTAATAATCTTAACAACACTGTAGCTGCATTTATTATAGTTTAATTCTATCTTAATTATCAAGTCATATTATGACGATAATTAACGCTTTTGAACATGTGAGTAACATATTGCCTATTATGGATTATTCCACAGTCACATTGATTATTCAAATACTCTATCGTATCTATATTTAAACGCGATTTTTGATCATCGAAGTTCTGCAATACAATGTATGAGACAAAAGAAATAATTGAGATTTCTTAGTTCATAAAAAAATATTACTTTACAATGCAAACGTTAAGAACTCCAAGCTATATCTTTATAATTTGACGACCTGTCTCCCGTTTAAAGTAAACAAAAGAAGAGTAAGAATATTTTTTATGGACGGAAAGTCGATAGAGGTTTGGCGGGATTGCCCTCGAGGAGGTTCATGCGGGATTCAGGCGCGTGACTGGGGAAGCGCGGGGCGGGAGCCGTCAAGGGACGACTGTACTCTTCTTGATTACACCTCCCCCTCCACCCGTCTCCCCTTCACTGCTACCCCGCTGCAGCACACAAGCCTACACAAGACCAATAAAATTGCTAAAAACTTCAACAATAAAACCGTTTACAAACACTGCTTGCGAACGTACATATTTGTAGGTGTTATATTTCTATGTTATTCTGCGAATTCAGTTTTCGATTTACGTAACGAAATTCTGTGATAAATATTAAGATTGTATATATTATTTAAGGCAAGTAATTTAGTAGGTACAGCTTGTAGTTTGCGTGTTTGTGTTGATTTAGGAAAAATGTTATTTATGCTTTAAAATGTAAATAGTATCTACCCTTAGACATTTGTATCTTACTTCTGTATTCATTATGAGGTTTCACAGTGAAACAGACATAAATAGTCGATTGCTCATATTCCCATCTTTGTCTGTAGCATTGTCCATGAAATTAGAGTGAAGGAGAAGGGAGTATAAACAATCGATCCTATATATTATGTGCACAAGTATGTTTAGTGCTCCTGGAGGGAAATAATGGTGAATGTCAATAATATTATCAAAGACAAAATTGTTGCAGCCATTATGTATTTAACCTAAATGAAATAAATACAACTAGATCCGCTCTGTAGTTGAAATTGGACTGTAATTCAATTTTTCAAAGATCAATTTTACAGTAACATTTTTTAGTTTCATTTTTATTAAATGTATTTTAATACGTATTATATTACAAAATTTAGCTATATTTACTATTTCCCCGTGTAAACTTTATCTATACCAAATATTAGATTACTATGTGCCTCGATTATTTAAGAATACACACAAGGATACAAAATGTTAAGTAAAAAATTATACTTTCTACCCCTTTTTAAATCTACCCTTCACGTTTGAATACATTATAAGTGTGAAAATAACAAAATTAAATAATATAATGTGTTCTATGTAAAAGGAATCCTAACTAAAAATTACTAGAAGTCAGGAACAATTAAATATATTCCTTTCAGAATATAAAAGACTTTACTAAACGATATTTCAAGTCTTTAGAATTTCACTTAATTTTGCACCAAAAATTCATCTTCTCGTCATTAGAAAAACATTACTTTGACAATAATAATCAAACCTTATTATTTATTAGTCGTTTTTATCAAACATTATTCTGAAATCTTTGTAATGTATCACTCGCCGGCTGAATATGACTTTGTTTTATGGGACAAGGATAGCAAATGAGCTTTCAGTGCTACCATGTCTAAATACCTGCCTACATAGACGCTTGTAACACATATTTAGAATAGGATTTGTAGGAGGAAATCTAGTCAGTAAGTCCTAGTAGCATTAGGTATTAATAAGAATACCAGTTTGTTTTTTTCGTTATTAGTAATTGGACTGTGGTTTGGTAATTTGATGTTTTTAGAACTGTATTTAAACCAAATGCCCATCTTTCCTTTAAGAGAAACATTATAAGAACCTTAACAATTAATAACATTTTAGTTTTATGAATTTTCATATTTCCCTGATTAGTCTTAAACCTGTCTTATGTTGCTAAATCACTCTATATATTGCTAAATATTTCATAATACTCTATTATTTTCTTTAGGGTGACGCGGTGATACAAACAAACAAAGGGTTAAATTTATAACAACACCAATAACAATAACATCCACTTATAAAAATAAAATATTAATAGTCAAATACAAAAGTAATCCAGGATGAGTATGTATTATTTTATTTCACCGATTAAATTTACATGCAACGTGTTTTCCCAAGAATAAAAACAAAAGCTTCTCTTAAACACATCTTAACCATATACTCGAACAATAATTTATTCCCGTCTCAGCGTCGTGTTAGCTTTCTCCTCGCCCTACGGAGCTCCCGAGACGCAGGTGGCGTGGTTGTAGCCGAGATTGTGGGCATCAAACATGCAAGAGTTTCGCCCAGGGCGCCATGCTCATAAAAATACATATTGTAGGAGAACACCCCGCTTTAATACTCCTTAATGAACAAGATCATGCCCTTAATTTTCTCTTTAAACGTATTTAGTTAAGTTGTCGGCCTAATTGATTTTATCAGGGTCAAAGTGAAACTCACTCTGTTACGATAAAACAGGTTACAACGAAATTTGTAACAAACATGTACGTGTTATATTGTCTTTTCTTACCTTTAATATATACATCGTTATATTCGTGACCTTAGGTACAATAAAGATAATAAATATGAGAGATAAAAATATAAGAGCACTTTAAATAAAAAACTCGCAAACGTTACCTCCCTAACTACAACGACGCTCCGTTACACCGTGAAAGAACAAACATACGAACAAACAAATAAACACATTTTCCAATCTATAATATCATAATTAGTATGAATATGAACAAAACATATAGCACATATATTTATACATTAGGTGCACAAAGCTGTCCATTAAAGCCTCATTACCGAATGAAGGCATTAGCGCTAACGAATTTTTCATTTATTGACGTTTTACAACTTTAAACGGTTATTGTGTAAATGCGATTTATAATATCGATATCAATATCGATGTCGATATCGTCTAATGTTGTTCGATGCAGCAACATAATGAAGTTAAATAATTATGTTTGTTCCTGCAGCTGACTGTATATCAGAAAAAAATACAGTTTCATTTTTTTTTTTTAAATACTTTTCTTAAGACCTGGTTACTATATAGGATGAAAGTACTCGTCAATACTAATCAAACGAATGCATACTCGATGAGATTGTTTTATTTTGGGTTTCCTATGGCCAGCTTCTAGCTCCACCATCAGATCAGGTCGACGATTCCAAATGTATTGTAATTGGAAATTAGTATACAAAAATGCTTGATTGGATATCAAGAAGTGATTCAAATATCGATTACAAATGTATAAACAGACAGAAAATTTAAGAAAAAGTACAAAATCACGGTACTCGCGGGTTAGTTATGTCAGCTTTTGTTGTATTAAGGCTTTTAGTCCGATTGACAGATGGGGAATATAAACAAAGATGGTTGTGACGTTTGATATTGTAAAATATAAATAATTTACTGTATAATAATCGTTAGTACATTCAAATTTGTTATTATCAAAGTCGTTTTATTTCTTGGCGTGGCTTTAAAATATGCTAATTCATCGTAATAACCACAGGTACCAATGATACTTATGAGAATAACATAAGAGTGCACCATCTCTATAGCCAACTTAATACGTCAATAACGCCCTTAATTTACTTGTAATAGTATTTATTTCCGCAAATGAAAGTATTTGGGAGAGCCACTTTTCAAATTTTAGCATTGCTAATACTGAAACTCAATCTATTTATTAACAGATATATGAAATCTAATATTTAGTAAATTAAATTAAATATTAAATAATGTGAAATTACCTTTGAGAATATTGATGAAGATCAAAGTTCGAATGCAGATACATTAAAATTTCTTATTTAAAATCTTCATAATAACTGGCATGACATTGAAAAATGGATAAATAAAGATGTTTATTTGCCATATTATTGATAAAATGCATTAAGTTTATTATAAGTAATTTTGCAACGAATATTTTAATTACTTTTTTCAATACATTAATTTAAGTCACCTTCAGTAAAGTGTCAATGCGGAGAAAAAATTAAAAAAACAAAAAATTACGTATCCAAATCCAAATTATTCATAATTTGTCTTCAATTATTAATTACTAGTTGTTACCCGCAGCTTCATCTAACTGTGAGAAAAGAACAGCAATAACAAGGCTGTTAATTCCTTTCTATGACTGGTTGCCTGGCAACGCTTTGTTGTTAAGCACTTCCTTTAATTTGACTGAATGGAATTCAGTTCCCGCAGAAGAGAAAGTTTTTCGCCGTAGAAAGTATCCTACGATACTCTTCATCTTCTCAACTATCTCCACACCAAAAATTGTATCATAAGGACACGACTGCTCAGTAAAAGAAGGACGAACAAACAACCAAACTATGTATTATAATATTGGTATAGATTTCCCATATGCCCTACTATCTTTTTGTATAAAAATTAAATATTATTATTTATTTCTATTGTTCAAACCGTACAAATATAGACTTAAATGTATATTGTCTTCAATAGGTAAGTATTCAATGTATTTAAAATCGATCGGTAGAGATCTAGATTTATTCCACATTGTTTGTAAACGATACAATTACTTTAAATATTAAAGTTTAGCTTTTGTGCGGATAATTTAGGCTTAACATTTGTCCATATATTTTCGTCTATACACGCAATATCTCTATAAATTGTAAAACTGTCTATATTTCCGATCTATGAGCTATATTATTGCAAAGTTTCATGAAAATCCATTTAGTATATTATGCAAGATAGAGTAACAAACATATGCACAACCTCAAAAAGTTCGCATTTATTATATTAGTAGGAATATTTTATTTTTGTAGTATGGTTTGTTCGTCTGTACATTGATCGCTCAATTTTACTCACATTTTACGATCATAACAGGAGTCAAACCACCTATACGTAATTACCCACGCGACCAACCCTCACCATCTGCCGCACCTAACATCCAACACGTGATCGTATGAATGAATTAACTAAAATTACTCATTAAGATAAACATCGTAAAAACGTCATTTGATTATCTGTAATTGAAAAATAAGTATCCGTGAAATAAAATATATGTAAATATTATTTATTTTGAATAAATGAATTTACACTCAAAATTAAAGGATACTCTGTACATGATACATGAAAATCGTGAAAATATCAGCGTACAAATCATTCACTGGAGCTTATTTTTTATAAAAACAAAAAAAAACATATTTTTTCCTTTTTCCATATATTCCACAATAAGTATAATACGTTACACATCGCTTTACGTAAATTAGTTTAAAATACAGAATAATAAAAAAAAGTTTCACGCCATGGTTTATAAGACTTAAGCAACTTATGGTTAAGGTTTTAGTTTACAACGTAAGACTGTGGTAAAATACATAATATAAAGTATATTACCACAACATAAAAATATACAAGTTCGATTGTAAGTCAGGGCGAATCTAGCTGATTGATTAAAATGCCAACAAAGGGATAATGCTGATCACTAAAGCTTTGTGTAGAGAAGCCCTTTATATTCGTGTAATCAAAGAGTTCTCCCCGCATAAAGTTGCCCCGCTACGAGCAAAATATGACTCCGACGCGCTTGGATTGACGAATATTATTGAAAACGCAGGTTTCTTATCTTACCACGTTTCTAATTGGACCGTCTTTTCAAGATTCCAATCTTTTGCGGATTACGTTGAATTTCTATTTAAATAAGATTTATTTTCGCGTTTATTTTCTTTATAGCTTTTATAACTGATTTGACAGACATCATTGTACATAATTGTAAACATGGAATTTGTTAATACTAGATTCTGCGATGAAATTATTATTCCTTCTATGTCAACTACTGTGCAATTGGAGTACTAGCTATCGGATTTTATCTATACTATATTATAAGGAGGTAATGTTTGTAGTATGTAGATATGAATGTAGATAATTTCCGATTTATAGATTGCGTATGAAGAATAAAACACATCAGAATGAGACTAGAGTTGAAAAAGTTTTAGTATTTCAACTATTTTAAAGAGTTTAGCCTATTAAAATACTTGTGTTAAATTAAGCATTGCTAAAACTTCAATAGAGAAAATTCAAATCTTCGGTAGAATGTTAATTCATTAGTTGTTTATCAATATTTCATATATTATATCAAAAGGAACGTCAAACCGAGTAAATATAAACCCAAGATCATACAATTACATATAAATATTTAACAATATACTAATGAATACCAATTTTGCTACAAGTTCGGGGTTATGTCGTATTATGAAGGTGAAAATACGAAAGACTACTAAAACTTTTGTATTAATACCTTGCAAGCTATTTCGAGTGATTAGGAGATTGAAATTAAAACCAGCTGTTTAGAAGTTCATCCATCCAGGTATAGTTGAGGTGTGTAGATCGGAGGGTCGGTTTGGTAGTCACCAGATGTCGCCCCCCGCTGAGCGATGGATGACTCGCCTCGAACAAGTACGGGTCATAATTAAAATTTGTTGCCTCTATTGTTTCTATAACGTACAGTTTTGTTTTTTTTTCTGTAGCTATAAAGTCAAAAGTTAGTTATTAATGGATTTATTTGTAAATGTATCGTCGCGTTTGTATGTAATTAGTACTCATCGATAAAGCAATTATCTCGCAGCTATTAGTAGTAGTAATACAGAGATATATGACGACCTCAATATAGTAAGTTCTTATAGATTAGTCATATTTATCCGTCGGCAGGTCATCTTCTTAGAACTAAAAATCTGTAATTGGTAATGAGTCTAAATATTTATCACCTACATCATTTTTTACAATAAAATATAAAGAATTTTTTAGCTGTGCCTCTCCTATATACGTACATTTTTTCTGGTATTAAGCATTGTTACATAGGTCATCAAACACAATACAGACATATTGAGACCTAACCCTTACTATAATATAAATATTAATTTCTATTTTTGTTACCACCAAGTGTCCTCCAGCCAGCAAATTGGTAGGTTTTCTAAATTAAAAAAAAAATCAAGATACGTGTAAAGATATTATTTTAAAGGAAAGTATCATAACCACAGACTTATAAGACCTAGACGGTTTCTTAGTATGTTGGCTTACAGTGAAGCAAAAATGTATACTATGTGTGTAGTAATAAGTGTGTTTTTGACAATAGAACGTAATACTTAATCGGCAATTATAAAGAAAATGGGGATATTCATATTCTTCATATATTTAAAGTAACATTATCATCATACCTAGGTAGCCGTTCGAAGCTTTCTTGTAATAACATTACGAACGACTATTGCGATTTTATAGTGGGTATTCGCTGGATTCAGAAGACTCAGGACCGGTCTGATTGGCGCAAATTAGGGGGAGGCCTATGTCCAGTAGTGGACCTTTAAAGACTGGTAGTCAGATAGATAGCGGCGTAACGCGTTATTACTCTAATAGCACAACTAAGTACGATGAGCAAGTTACAAAGTACCTACTGTTACCCGATTAACTGACAACTCCTACTGGAACTAGTTATGGAGTTAATTACTTAGTTACGGCACGGCACGTGGCCTATTTTTTAAATCATCAACACAAAAACCGATATTAAGTATCTTACGCCATTTGACGGTCCGCAAGCATACAGACTAGCTTGATGAAATTGCAAGAAAAGTAACTTTCTTGTTACATATTCCAAATAACGCGACATATTAAACTACTTAGACGCGTTAGTTCTTTAAACGTTTCAAAAAGGTATGTAATCAAGAGAGATCATTATGTAGTCACTTAAAATTAAGTAAAATTGAATGCGGTTCACAATTATATGTTTGCATGTCTTAATTAAAAACTGAGGCGTGTTTCATCTTGATACGTTCCACAGAATGTGAGATAGGTATTGCATAAAAACAGAAATTTCAAAACTCCATATTTACGAAGTCGCAAGCAAAAACTGATGTATCCATAAACCTATGTATCGTTAACGTTCTATTATTATTATTTTTTAATTTAAATAATGTTAAAACTAAAAGTCCCAAGCAAGGTTGTTTGAGGTGTCATTACACTAAACCGGAAGGAAGCGATTCGGTGCGCACGCGCCGACACGTGCCCACTTCCGCCGCTAATGTGTTAATATAATAGGAGACGTCTCTTCATTTCTTCTTGTAACGTAATAAATATTCAATAAATAAAACACTTCCTGTTTCTCACACTATGGAAAAAGGATACATCATGGTTACCGTAACTCGATCAATAAACAGTTATCACAGCCATAATTGCACCTGTACGACACTTAATTATTATTATATTTTGATGAAATAAAATGTATTAATTATATAAAAGTAATAGGACTTCATATTACTCTACTTCTTTGAGACCATACCTATTGAGCTACAGTTTTGATCCCAGTTGAATTGAATTGAATCGAAATAAAATTATTGATGTGTGATCATTTAAAAAGACGTCCTTGACAGTTTTTCAGGTTCATAATAAGCCCATATAAACCCAAATATATCACACATTCTCGAATTAGCGAATGCTTTTGATAAAATATGTACTATAAATATTACTAGTAACTGATATGCTGGTAACTAATCAAAAACATTGTTTAACTAAAATTCAAATTTCCA
This sequence comes from Calpodes ethlius, assembly GCA_018251375.1. Lineage (NCBI taxonomy): Eukaryota > Metazoa > Arthropoda > Insecta > Lepidoptera > Hesperiidae > Calpodes > Calpodes ethlius. Next base: position 3,918 of record DWPA01004104.1, on the reverse strand, counting down.
TACAAACATTCACTCTCTAGTACACCTCTTTGGATATAAAACATAATCGATATTCATTGGTACTTCGATAATTGTAACACCACAGCATTGAGGCGAGTCATTCCCACGCAAAATTTTCATACCCGCTGTGATTGTTTGCCGACGCTATATTTTTTCGATTGTTAATACAATAACACTGCGTGTACCATTCAATAGAGGTTTACTAAAATAATAATCGAGTGCCGTCGGCGAAACGTCGACCCCTCCACGTAATCACAGCCTTCGAAATATGGGATAATAGGGGCTCTAAATCCATAATAATTGGTATTATATATGGTACGAGCTTCGGCTAAAGACAGTCTTATGTCAGTGAGACGGCAGTGATATTAGATGATAAAAATTGATATTGTATATTAATAAAACTTAAAAATGTATTTAATAGTTTTTTTCAAAAACAAATGAGTACATAGATTTGACTTAGACACAGATACAATCAAAGCAGTTATGGTATAAACAAGAATTTTTAAATTCTAGTCAAAAGAGGTGCATTACAAAAAAAAAATGAATAAAAATCCGATTTAGAATAACCAGCGGATGGGACGAAATGCACGCAACCTGTAATGTACTTGCTAGATAAAATACGCGACTTTAGCAGTCTGTTCACTAAATAAATTAAATCGAAATCGGTTCATCCGTCTAGAAGCTTCGACGCCACAGACAGATATACAAATACACTGATATTCACACATGTTCAAATAAAAATTCCATTGTTTTAGTGACGTTAAAAAATATTAATTGATGAGTATTACTGGTTATTAAGTATAATTTAAATTAACTATGATTTATATGAATTAAATACATATGATTTATGTTTACGATGTCTACGCTTACTTACAATTTCCCTCGTTTAATGATCATCATACAATTACGAGTATACTAGGACTTCATATGATATGATAATAATATAACAATAGTTTATTTTCTAATGACATCATATTACGGGATTCGTCTCTTTAATGTGTTACAGGAAACAATATTTTGCTTTATATAGGGACATTATAATACCGTTTCGTATCGTAAATTTTATATCTGATTATTTAATACCTACGTATAGTGCTAAGCACTTGTTACTCCTACTTCAAGTAATGCGTTTCGTTTTAAACAAACAAAATGGAACGAAATAACATTTATTTAATGTGTCCTTTGTTTACTGTCGATCGCATAAGCAGTATCCGCGTATTTTATAATTTACTAAGTGCGACCTTATCGACATAATAGGTGGTGGGCTGGTGTTAAAATCAAAAAGAGCTCATCGCCGCTCCTCCGTTTGTAAGAGCACTTAACTTGATTACGTCAGGCCCTACGGGGTACGAGTAAAAAGCCCATATAAACAAAATGTATGGTAGTTGTACGGGGACGATGGTAACCTAGTAGGGCTACCACTGCTCCACGTTCAATTTAATTTGATGGATGTTTTTGAATTCAAAATATCGTTTAAATTGCAAGCCCATGCAGCGCCTTATTATCAGGATCTAACTGTTAACTGCACGTGATAAAAATCTCTGATGTTTTTAACAATGTATATTGCCTTGTATTTTGGATACGCGCAATGAGTACTTTGATTTATTTTAGCGATAACGAAGTTGTAATTTCATAACAATATTATAGAAATAAAACTTATTCTTAAATTTCCAACAACTGAAAATATGAAATGTTTCTAAAACTATATAATGTGCGTACATAATATTATGTACGTACGATAAAGACTTATTCAAACAAAATTGTCATTGAAAGTATCTCGAAAATTTTACAAGCAAATTTTTTTTTTAATTTTTCTGCTACAATGACAAAAAATTATAATGATTGCTCATTGATCTCGCGACTTTAGAAACTAGTTATGAGCTTTAACGCTGTACGTTATACTTGTCTAATGTCTATAGTCACTGGAAATTTTTCCTTCTCTCTATTATATGTTTAATGTGTTATCCCTAAACATTACTCATTTAATTTATTTTGTAGTATTTTACAAATTTCCCATTACTTCTAAATTGAGTTTATTGAAACAAAAAACTCAAACAAACAAATTGCAGTACCAAATTCTTATATTATGGCTATTTATAATATTCTGATATTAATAAAATTACCAAAAAAAATATCCCATTAATGTTGTTACCCAAATAAAACTCCTAACCTTTAAGACATTTAAGTAAATCTTATAATTGACGAAACCGATATTCACTATGTATAATTACTAGATCTTGCCCACGGCTTCGCACACATGTGAGAAAAGAACAGCAATAAAAAGGTCAATTACTTTCCATGAATCGTTGCTACACAACCCTTTGTTGTTAGACACTTACTTACATTTGGTTAAAATATACATCGTAATGGATCTTTCCGCAGAAATGTGATGTTTCTTTACTCGTCGTCCTCCCAACTATCTCCAAACCAAAAATCGTACTATAGCGACGCTTCGTTAAGCCGAGAAAGAAGGACAAACACACACAATTTGGCAATTATAATATGAGTATGGATTATGACTTTTTAACATAGTAAAAAAAACACATAAATTTTAGTACAAGAATTAATCACGCCTCGCGTAACAATAGCATAGATTATAAAATCAGACGTGATTACGTATTATTATTACTGTTATAAATATTATTTTTGTAAAGCTGGTAACCCTAACGGTAAACCGCCTAGGCACGTGGCGCGCGTGCGACCACGTACCGTCCGCCCAGTAATTGTAGACCACGACATTACATTCTCTAAAAAGCATTAAATATAGACAAATGTAACACCGCAGCTCTTTATATTATTCTTGATCAATTGGAGATAGAAAAATACTTTATTTTTAACATTTGATCAGTAGAAATGGTTGTAACTAATTATTAGAACAAAGTTTTTAATTATAAGAATGTAATGCCGTGGTTTATAATTACTGGGCAGATTGTACGTGGACATATGTGTGTTTTCTTTATACAAAATATTACAAGGTTTTTCAAGAGAATTGAATATTTTACAAGCTTAAATAAATAATTGACTCGGCTTCATGTAAGATCTCATAAGTTTCAGCGACGCAGTACTTTCATCTTTTGCATTTTATGTGTTTGATGGAATCTCAATTATTTTAGTAGTTAATTCTAATTATTTTCTTTTTTCTGTTTAATGTATTTCAGCTACGGTTTTTTCAAACATATTCTCTGTTCCTATTGCCTTTTTATTGGCCCCAATGCAGCGAGGTTTATTATAAAAATACTACTACACTCTTTTAATGAAGATATAAAAGGTTAAGAGAGAAAAATAGTTTTTTACTTTTTAAGGGTTTTTTTTTGGCTAGAGGGTTGATTAAATTTTTTTTATTTAATTATTTTAGTAAACGGTTTTTGTTTTTTTTGCAGTTAAATTTTTATACGTGCACGTACTGAGTTTTTTTAAATACAATTGATATTTGACCACAATTTATTTTTTGTAAATTTAAATGAAAATGACGTCTGCTGTATTGCAAAAATCAATGTAAACGGCTCATAAAAATATGTACCTACAGAATTAAAAAAAGGGTAAATCCCAATATGTTTCAGTTTTTCATTTTTATAAAGGTTGATAAATATAATTTCAATCTTGAAATTTATGTTTTCTAAAAATATGTAATTTCAAAAGCGGTGCTGAATTCCAAGATGTTTTAGTAAGGTTTTAGTTATTCACTTATTTATAGACAGAAAACGATTTACATTTCAAATTTGAAGTTTGTCGGTTTGGTAAAATATTTTGGAATTTTCATACTAGCCAGGATTATTATTTTGAAACTATTTTGAAAACTGTGATGGAATTCCGGAATATTTTCCTATTCTCTTCATACAAAGGCTGGAAAATAAATAAATTCTAAGTATCCTATCTATTCATATGACTGTTTTCCATGACGTTATAAATTTATGTCAT
>DWPA01004103.1:0-13221 GCA_018251375.1 Calpodes ethlius | reverse complement strand
TTATTTATAAATTTTCGTAAACATGTATACATATTTACTGATAGAGGGAGTACCTGTAAATTAATTAGAACGAGATTTTTCTGGATAGATGTATTTGATAGAACTAAGACTAAAGTAAAAAAATGCCTTTAAAATCAATATTGTTATTGGGTTACTGAAGCAACAACTATTTATTACTAACACATAATATTAATAAACGATGGTCATAAACAATGCGATATTTTTGTACACTACATACTGGCAACAAAAAAATAAGTTTTTTTTAAGATCTAAAATATATATACTATACACTATTACATAGAACAACCGATCTTTTAAAATGAACAGTTACATTGGATCCTATGTACATTTCAGCCATGTTTATTACTTAGCTTGTTCGTCATAAAATTTTATGCATCGCGTTCTCGAGGACTACAAGATGTAGTAACATTGGAAGGGATTACACGGACCCAAACACTGCTGAACAACTCTTGTTACTGACACCAATATACTTGCGTGTACCGGACGCGCTTCTATTCAATTGTCGTCTCTATGGCTGTTGGTATAAGAGCGAGTGTCGGAATCGTGAGATGTAAATACATGAGGTGTTTGAAAGGATATAGTGTCGCCGCGGTAATTCCGTGCTAGCTTTCCGAACTGGAGGTGACATACCGAATGTCATAATTTGGCGACTCTTTAGCTTCGATTGGTTCGCTGTTTACGGTTGTTATCTGTGGGTGACGTGGGAAGGACAGCTTGAAGTTTTAAGTAAGTATTCTCTTGTTAGAGGTGAGAGAGGTTCTCTTGCTTGACTTGTTGGACACGCGTGCTATGATCTATGCTCGTCATTGTATTGTTGAATATAATTAATAGTGAGTTTTCTCACTTTATTATTACACGGGTGTTTATAATGATAATGATAATTGAACAAGTTAAGTAATCTCAGGTTTGATTGGTATTTCTTTTTACTTTCTTTGGGATTTACTCTCTTAATCTTACCATCATTCCCAATTCTAACATGAATAAGAACAGAGTGAAAGACTAACTTGAACTGTGAGCTTTTTCTTTTTCTTTATTAAGTTGTTTATAAAAAAATATGTTTGTTTTTTATTCTCAAACAAAATACGCTACTGAAAGTTGTATGTACAATATTTCTGGTTACATTTCAAAAATTCTGCCTTTAATGCCATGATCACGATTCTTTCATGTTTATATCCTCTTTATTTTCCCGTAATATATGCCTTATGAGTATGTAAACTGCCTCGGAGAAAGCTAGCTGCCATAAACTTATAAGGGTGAGGCTACATTACCGTGAGGTCGGGACCCGTGTCACTGTGGATAAAGTTCGGCCATTTTAACTTGAACCCCGATGTAGGTCATCCTTGTTCAGTTTTGTTTGTGGAAGGCGAGTCAAGAGGGGTCAGACATGTCATTTGTTGAGGCGCCTATTCAAATGAGTACTGTCTTTGGAGTTGAAATCGAAGCGCATTGTTGTCAGCGCATGAGCGATAGCGATTATTTAGGTTTAAATTTTACAACAGAAAATTCTATGAAAATATTAATTTATTATTGGTATACTTACACCTTAACATCTATATCAATATTGGAAGTTTTCAATGAGATTATTAAATTGTGTTCGAAGTTTAAATATACAACTAATCAGAATATTCCGCACATTTCTAAAAGCTTTTCTAAACTCGTAGTTAAAGAAGAAAGATATTTTGTTTTAAACGCAGTTAACTCTATAACCGATTGACAGCTATTGAAAGAAATGTAATAGAATATTTTATGTATGTGCATATAAATGATATTTTATTATTCACAAATATAAAGAAAGTGATAAAAATGCGAGGATATCTGCACTCTTATGAAAATCTTCGTGATGTTTTGTGCAGCAACGCAGACATTGGCCTTAAACTGTACGATGTCTGAAGCAAACAACTCGTTGAATAAAACAAAACGTTATCGCTCCCGCTTCCTCTTCCGCGCTCTTACGCACCGTAGACAGAGTATCCCACTATATTCCCGCGATACAATATGTTAATACCGGACATTTCTTAGCCTCCTGTCATCTGCTAATGATTTTTTTTCCGTTAATATTTCTTGCATTGTCAAGTTACGGCGTTACAAAATTCACGTCAAGATACTTAATGAATATTATGTTTGTGGAATATTTTCTGTCTGTATGTAATGTTGTTAAAATGTGTGTGCATACCAAAGCACGTGCTGTGATATGGTTAAGAAATTTTGGTGTTTAAAGTAATAGGTTAAACGTTTTTTCTACTTTATTTATAAAATATAAATTTTTCATCCCAACAAGCCAACCATAGAACGTGTTTCATTTTCCTTTATACGGTATCGCATCGACTTCCTAATTTGTTACGATTATAGCACTGATTTTATTTTATTTCCTTTATTCCGCGGATCTGAAGGTTAACTTGTCTTCATAAACGGAGTAAAATGAAAATGAGACTTTCTAGATGACCAAATAACACACTGATTGAAATGATCACACATAATGATGCTGTTGTAATCGAATTTACGTTTTACTATTTTATTAAAGCCAAAACACCTTAAAGCTTTCCCGCACTAGATTCCTTGATCTATGTCTACATAATTTAGACATTATAACATCTAAGATTTCATAACAAATTTGTGTAAAATGAAATAAAATTCGCCCGGAAACTCTCAAACCTTTGTTTGGAATTTGAAACGGGCATTCTATATCTTTTATACTGAAATAAAAAATGTAAAATCCATTACTGATTAAATAAAGTTTTTTATTTTCAATCTGTAACTTTGGGTAACAATGCCGACAATACACCACTTGTGTTAATGTACCAATCTAACATTCCACATTCGATCCGGCGATACGTGACTGTATGCTTTGTTACCGAATGTTATCTACCGTTTAGTAGATGTCACGTGATTTTACATATTCAAATATGGAATTTTATTGTGACTTGTTTGTTTATTGGTTAGTTGCCAGTTGCCACTGACAGGGTGCTCAAAAGTTTTTGTGTTGCATCCGTGAGGAATAGAATTCTTTATAAAATATATCAACGATTTATATAAAACAGTTTATCAAAAGTTTTTTTTTACTTTGTGTTGTGTGACAGTTGTCGAAAATATTTATCCTATATAATATCTTAAAATAATTAAATGATAGTGTTAGTTATTTATGTCAAATAAACTAGAGATATCGTAGTATATAGTTTTGATATTGGCCGTCGGTTATGGGAAATGTTAAGTTAGACATTTCGGTGAAGAAAAATATTTAAGAAACTAGCGTACTTGAGACTTCTAAAAGTTCTTTGTGATCTCGTTCGTATAGTCTATCTATCTGTATATATCAGTATGCTTGTATTTATTCTTGACAATGTTTAAACTTGGTTTAATTGACTGTAAGATTTTAAGACGATTTTCTCGTTTTTCTTTTCTCTTGTAGTCATACTGGCAAGACTTCACTAACATCCATAATACGAGTACAATACAATGTCATATAAATGTCTGTCTCAAACACGATCACTAAACTCTGGTTACCTTAACAGGCACGGGCGTTCCAATACTGAAAAAATAATAAAGCCGAAAGTCTAACAATAAAATTTCCAAATGAATTTGATACGTAAGTTTTATTATTCAATTTATTTGCGCCACTGAGCTATGAGAGGTGTTTCTTTTAATCGTAATTATGATTCTAGAAGGACTATTGTGCAATTAGCGCGGTTTATCGGGAATAAGTATATAAAAACGTTAATGCATTCGGAGTACGGCTAAGTAATTGCATTAACCATAAAAATATCTATGGTTCCTTTTTTCACATAAAGGGGCTACCGTTATATACACACGTATATTAATACGTGAAGGGATTTGTACCTTTTCTAAGAAGAATGTTGGTATGTAGGAATATGCTATGTTGGTGTTAGCATTAGGTAGTATATTAGCAGTACTGTATGATACACTATATTTTATGTGAAGTAGCTTGTTTGAAATAGTGTACTAAAAATTGATAATGTAATGTTAACTTTTGGCATATTTATTTACAGTCAAATTTCGTTCGCAAGGCGTCTTTTGAGGTATTATAATACTAAATGTGATCTCTATACAACTACTTATACACGGTTTTCAAAATCCTAGAAACGGTTTAACTAATCAATTCCAATTTGGCTTGGTTTGGGCTAACTTGGAGTAACATGTTGAGATATCTGAGTCGCGAGTGGCATGGACAACATGAATAACACGTCACTAACACCAGTGACCCAAGAACAAACATTTATATGTCACATAAATATCTGCCCCGGTCGGAAATAGAACCCAGGACTCCTCGTTGGCAGGGTCACTGCCAACTAGGCTACGGAGCATGAACCCATTGTTTATGGTATCGAGTATGTCGCAGAAGCTTTGTAGATTTTTCATATTATGCATCTTTTGATTTGGAGTTATGATGATGATTGCGATTGAAAAGCAGGTTCGTTTCTTAACAGTTCGACATTGCGTCGGTGATAACTGACGTCGGTGAAGGTTTTAAAGTACCATGTAGTGCGGTGAAGATGATGAAACTTTCTCAACGTGAGTAATAAAAGTGATCCCTCCCTCCAGCCGACGACATCCTGTATCCGCGCCGTACACTGCGCGGCCGAATGAGCGAAACAAAATCCCAAATATTCGGCATTGACGAAACGCGAGAAACACAAGACGTTTGTACATTTCGCGCGATTTCGAATAATTGAAAAACGCGCGTTCCCAATGCGCGCCGCATTCTTACAAGACTCTATTAACTCCTTCGTTACACGACACGATCGAATATAAACTTTATTTCTAATACAAATGAACGTCAAATTGCGAAAAGGCGCGAGGCACGCTCGAAGCTTGCGTTCCTTTTTTCCGACACATCTTCAGAGAAATGCCGGGGCTTTTTGAGTGTACGACACGATTGCGACCTTAAGGGTGTCCTTTTTTGAAAATATGGCTTTATTATAACGCAGTCATATTTGATTTGGTGGATACATTTTTGAAACATGCATTTAGGTCCTTTTACGTCTGAAAGGTAAAAGTTTTGGTTTTGCTTTACATATATTTTTACCTTCTTACTTCGTAGCAGTTTGGTTGTCGATTGATGGGGATAATTAGTATTTTTAATTAGATCAAATGCTTACGTTCTGCAAAGTAACGTTTCTAGTCAAAACTATTCACTGAAATATAAGATAGAAATAATAATTTCTAAGATCTTTGCGATTTCCCTTTGTAAATAAATGGTTTTACAACCTGGAAGCACATAAAGCGAATGGCGGTAAAAAATATGATCATAGGCATCTTTATGACGGCATAAGATCAATATCGGGAAGTCTAAATTGCTCTATCTTTTGTAGCAAAAACATGGTTGGGCTTCTACATTCCCCATGTACGAGTAGTTTAGATCCCATGTAATTTATATTGCAAGTCCCATGTTCATGCATTATAATACTCGTGTCTCGTATATTTAAAGTTCTTTTTTAAACGGCAGCCAACTGGACTTGAGATGTTTTGTGCAGGGATTCGGTTCAAAAGAATGTCATATTACACGATGGCGTATTAATTCTATACGAGCTTACTATTGTCGCGAGACAACGCAGTCGTAAAATAATATGCAGTAACTGGTCTATGTGTCAAATGGAAGAAGGTGTAATAGAATTGAAAATGTTCTTTCTGCCAGTCAATCATTTTCATAACAGGTACATTTGTTTGTGACCCGTTCCTTAACTGACTATCCAAGATAAGTCGTAATGTCATACAATAAATAAGAGTTTAATCACTTAAATTATTATCCCTGCAATATGTATAATGTTTTGAGAAACATATCTTTTTCTGTCTATCTTTTTGGCTTTCTCTCTCACACACAAACACATGCACACAAAACACAAATGCACAAATATTCGCACATACACGCACACACGTAGTCGCGATATGCATACAAGTAATCTATTATCTCTTTTTCTTTCTATCTCCCTCTCGCTCTCTCACACATGCACACACAAACACGCACACACATGCAAGCATGCATGCACGCACGCAGACACTTAAACTAAATTCACATTATTTTCGGCAGAGAATCGAACTAAGGATTCTTTTGAGACAGTCGATACCACCAGGGCAACAGGATCATAAAGATTATCTACAAGTACCCGGTAGGCTCGTTTAGTATTATTACGGTACCCGTTGATTGTCCAATCAGACCGGCTCGCCACTAGCGGCCTCGTCGGCCCCTCGTCAGGAGCGATCAGCGATTAGTCGGCGCACCCGAGGGCGCGATGACTAATCTAAACCTTTGATTAGGTTAGTTAAGGGTATACATGACTGAGTGGTGTTGTGAAGGCGATTGGTTCGATTCTTGGCGAGGACAAGCTTAAGATTTTATTCTGTTTTTCATATGCGTTTTGATATTATGAAGTTATGACAAGTGTGTGTGACAAGTGGGTGATTTTATATGTTCACTTTGAGAAACATATATATGCGTATGACAAAAAAAAATAGAATTCTTTAAACATAAGTATCTTTTTTTATCACTGAATACCTGAATTCAAATCTGTTTCGTTTTCTCCTGTACAGACGTAAGTCAGTTGCCATTTTATTATACATCGTATCTATGTAAATATATATTATATTTGTAGCTTTGTATGTATGACTGTGATATTAATATTACTTTGAAAACATTATGTAATTGACATCAGTGTCTGTCTACATGTTGCATGTGATGAATCACAAAAATTATAATAATAATATTGAGTTAAATTAATAAATAATGTTTGTTTCTTGTTCCAGGTAAGAACCAGTTTCGTTTCTCATCTACGAAGGTATTTATTGTTGAGACTCTTTTAATATACAAAAACTCTGAGCGATAAGTTTCCTCGCATCAAATTCAAATTGAAAAATCTTATACGGTTCAATCTAGCACCTACTGGTGATAGGAGACCGCTGTCCCTTTCTGTTAATAGTGTTATGTATGTGTTGGAAAGAGATGGCTATTTTGAAGGAATCCAGCCGTTTGACGAGTCGTAGGCCCGTGTTGAAATACTTACACGGGATTTGGATTAAAACTTGTAGGCCGGCTTAGGTACTGTCTGCATAAAAATTTTATGTAAAATTAAGGTTTTCTATCAACTCTATATTTAAAAGTTAAAAGAATATCAAGTGTAATCAATCAATCAATCAAATCGATTTTCATAATTTCTAAGTTTTTTTTAAATTTATTCCACTGTTTCATTTTTTAACATTGCCTCTGTATTTTTTCTCAATGTTTTGCCGAAAGAAATAAATGAACTCCTGTGCATATACAGTTTAAACAACTTAACTATGTTAAAGTGTATATAAGAAAAAGTAAAGTATATAAAATTTTGTGTCGAATATATTACATTTTGTATCTTTTGTATTTTTTCTTTATTTTATAAAAGCATAATCCAATTAATTTTTTTTTCATCTCGGTATTAGTTACGTTCACGGTTTAATAATGCTAAATACATACATACAAAAAATGTAAATTCCAGTTCATAATGATCACGATGATAGACATATAATATTATAAAATTCAAACGACTTAATTTATTCTATAAAACTTATAATTTTTATACAATTCTTGTCGAACGAATTATATTTATCATCTTCGAAACTACACTTTACGACAATAACTGGCTACAAAATACTTTTAAATACATTGTTTGGTTCGTATTAAATGTGTCTATATGAGTCGATAACAGGATATCATAAGCTTTTATGAGCTAGTGAGGTATTTGCATTTATATCGATGACGATCCGAAACTCATAAACGTGTAGCATTATTGTTATTTCTGTTCATTGTGTCTTTAATACTTGCGACACATAAATATGTGACAACTAGTACATACTTCCAATATATACCTATATGAGGTGATTGCATGAATGAATAATTATTGAAATAAATTCGATTTTCGTCAGTATTTGAATTATAGTATTTATTATATTCAGCATTTTTTTGCCAACGGTACTCTTTACGGGGCTAATGTCGAAACTGTCGCGACGCTGCGCCTCACCGCTCGCTGTCGCCTGCTGTCGAATACGTCACTACTACATCTTCTAGAAGGAACGAAGAACTAGGAGCGATAGGCGATAAGATAGCAATAGGGGCAGAGAGAGAGGTTCGAACGTCGATCCTTCGAATATGAACAGGAAGTATGTATCAAATTTATGAGCAGTATAAATCAATAACTTCCTTAAAATATCATTAGGAATTTGGATATTAGCGAATTTAGTCACAATGTTATTTAAAAAACCATGTTGTGAGGTAGCTATTGATTAAAGAACTAAATCATATTTATATAAATATAAAGAAGTTAGTAAATTCAATAGGTACATAATAATATATGTAAAGATGGATGTATATAAAATCTATATACAAGTCATCCATCCTAAGTCGTAAATATCTCATTCACGGTTAAAATTTTTCTCACGCTGAAAATCGTAACTCGAACAAAACGCGATACAACTGAATTTCATCTAAATTATTATGGACATGGACTTCCTGTCAGATTATCGTTATTAATACGCGCGGTTATAAAAGAAAATTTCTATGGTCACCATCATGGTGGACGGTCAATACCGCCGGCTTTCTACGGCACTGCCGCCGCCAGAACAACGGCTCAGTAGAAAAAATTAACGACTCAACCACAACCGGATTCAATTTACCGACGGTTGAGCCGAGCAACTCAAAATACACAGATATATATTATGAATCGTGATTCGAACGAAAATAAAATTCAGGACTCGAACATCAAAAGGCACAATAGGGATATACCCTACCCAAACACTCCTGTACCCTTTCACGAATTTTTTTTATACAAAAACACCCTCATTCTGTTCGCTCGCTTCCTTTTCGTGTTTTTATCGAGTTCACACTCCATAGAACAAAAGGGAGAAAAACAAAGCCGCGCTGCTAGCGACACCTGACGAAGTGAGAACGAAACATGATACTCGTTTCGGGTGTACACTGCATATTCACCTCTAACCCTAACGCGTTACAATCTACATTTACATAAGCGCTTTTGTTTCGTGATTTGGGCGGCAAGCGATTGAAATTCGATTTTATTATTGAGTGGAAAGGTCGGTATTTGCGTGGGTGTTTGAATAGTAATAAGATTCGAGGCGTGCGTGATACCGTCTGCCTTTCGCCAAGTAGTTTCGTATTGGAATAATTTTATAGTTATTACATAATATTAGACTGCAATCGATTGAAGTAGGGTTGGTGAACCTATCGCCGGCGCTTTGCGAATAGACGGGTATCAATCACTCTTCGAATAGCGTATTCAATTCTAATTTTGAAAATTTATGTTAAATAATTATAAATTATATTAAGGTCAGATTGTTGTAAAGAAAGATAATGCTATAAAAATAAAACAATGATCGGTTGTGTTAAAACCGTTAAAAGGATATTCAAGTAACGAGTAAATAAAGGAAAAAAGTACCAAAGATAAGTTTAATTATTCGACTCAGACAGTGGGGTCTGCGCTAATAAGTACGACTCATAAAACAAAGATGTTACGAACATTCCTTCATAAAAACTGCAAGAAACATTAGCGCACCGAAGGGAAACATCAAACGTCAATTAAAACCGAATCTTTACGGCCGGATTCTGGAGTACCAGCTCCGTAATCTTTAAGACGTCGGTACCATTAAAATAATGTAATAAATGCTCATAACTGAGTTTCGTTATGCGCGCCTTACACTGTTCACTTTTGCCTTTCAATGTGAAGCGAACATTTGAATTCAACTTTAAATTTATTTTGGATTGTATCAATTCGTAATGAAGGGTGGAAGTGGTGATCGTTTAAGGTGTTATTACTGTAAAAAGCAATTTACTAGCAATGTCTATTTGTTATCGTTACATAGATTTCGTTAAGCTTTATCAAAAGACTACGATTGGTTTAAGAATTTTGAAATAAACAATTTGGTTACTCACCCTTATGAATAAACATTAAATCTCCGCACGAAAATTCACTATATTTTTTTGTTTCTATCTTTTGTTTTCCGAAAAAAAGATATGTATGTATTTTCTGTGTCAGGCTCAGAGTTATTCGGCATTCTAAATCTTTGGGAGTCATCTCCATCGACATTAGTATAGCGATAATAGATTATATCAGTATGTTCCATAATCTCCTTGATACGTTTGTGCTTCTACGGCTTTCAACAAAATTGAATCAATGCGGTTGAATCGTTTACTACAGCCGTTAACGCACGTAAACAGCCGGCCATCGACCTCAAACTGGTCTAGATAAAGTATAATAAAGATCGCCTCACATGATTTTAATTACTATTTTCGATATGCGCTAAAAGTTCGGCCGCTACCATCTTGAAACCGGACTTTCTGGGAAGCTAATTTTATGTGGTGACGTCAGGCTACTTAGAATGTTGGTATTTGTTTGAAATTTGTTTAGTTTATCTATCTTAGTTAGCAGTGATAGCCTAGTGGTTTGAACGTAGGTTCCCCGAACGTGGGGGCGTAAGTTCAAATCCTGCACGCACCTCTAATTTTCAAAAAAATAAGTGTTAAAAGCAAAAGATATTGTCAACTATTTTGAAAGTAAAATGTAACTAACATTTTTGTTGGTTATTTCTAAAGTTGGATTTCATCTGTTTCTTTCTTTTTAACTGTTACATTTTCTAATCAAAAGACTGTTAACCAATAGAACCCAGAGTCGAGCAAAGGTTTTTCTTATCAACCAAGTTATTTTAGACCCTAAATTGTAGTAGGTAACGGTACTGACATACTAGTATAAAAATTGTTCTCATCTGAGACTAGTCTAACTTCTCTTCAATGATGTGGCTTAAGATTTATTCATACTTATGTTCTTTCTAAAGCTCTTGTAACCTCCTACTGTAAGGTCTGATAATATTAAAGTATCATAATGATATATAAATACGGAATATTCATGTTCCATTAGTTTTACAGGTTTCAACGGTTTTTAAACCCTAATAAAATGAATATCGTTTTAGTATTCTTCAACTCAATAAACTTGAGTTCATACGGCCGCGTTTTATTTATAACACGTATCACACGAGCTTTTGGTCTTGATTCGCGGGAATTATCTTTTTCAATTATTTAGGGAAATAAATAAACGCTCGTGGAGTCACAACCCTGCACAAGGGTTTACTGTTATGGCACAGAATTTTTATACACAACAATTATTGTATCACAAACAACATAAATAAATGACAACTTTGTAACTGGCTGTAGCTTCTAAATTCAAATAAAGTTAAGATACACTTCGTGGTGCAACCGGCTTTTGAATTAGAACGAAGCAAAACGGATTTTTTGGGGGGAGAACAGAAAATTGTTTCTTTTTTTCTTTTTTGTATGGTTGAGGGGGAGGGGGTGAAAGCATCATAATATATGAAAACTGTAATAGTAGTTGCGTAGTGGCAGATATGCAATATATAGGTGAGAGCAGCTGCCCCTTCCTTCCCGGTACATCCACGGATACGTGGAATACATATATCAACGGAAAAGAAGACGTTCCACGGGTGATTAAAATAGGAAAGAGATAGTTAGCTAAGCCTATCCTTCTCCAACAATGGCATATTTAACAGGCAAAGTATAGCGACTTCTAACACGAGCATCTAAGAACTGGTACAGTGAGTGAAACTTGGTACAGTGAGTGAAATATTGTCGAGAATTCAAGTCTGTCATTGTCTGTCATTCTGTCTGAGCATTGAATATAACTAAAATTACAAAATGACGGCTAGAAATAATTGATAATGATTATAAATACACTCGGGAAGCAAATTGAAATTGTGGGGTAAATTGCTCGAAATTATACAGATAATCTCATTTAATTACGTATAAGCTTTCGACTTTCTATTTGTCCGTTAAAATCGTTAATGTCCGCGCTTTACTGTGACTTAATTATTGGGTCTTACGTTTACAAATCCGATGTTTACTCAAGACTTGTAATAACACGTTTCGTGCTAACTTCAAAGTCTGAACTGATTTACAATGAATATATACACCGAGAACTAGATTAAGTTTAATGTCTTTGGTGACTAACTCATGCATGGCGGTCGGATTTTCACCCACCTGGTATACTACCCCTTGCAGAGTGGCGCAATAGCTATCATATTGGACCACCTTACAAATGGTTTAGAGTTTGATACTCAGCAAATAAATTGATTAGTTTTAATTTCTGATCTTTGTCTGCGTGTTTGTGTCTATGCCTTTGTGTTTTGTCCACGGTACCCAGTATTCATGGAGTCATAGAGTGAAGCTTTGAGTGTGCAGTGTGACTATTATTGTAGTGTCGGAAAGTTAGAAATAATGCGTTTTGTTGGTCGACGAAGTATAGGTGATGTATTTCGTATTAATTATGCAGGTAGTCGGTGAAGACCACTTACCGTTTGGTGGCTCGTCTACTGGTTTCTTAGTTTTTTACAATAAAACGAGGAATAAAAGTGAACAACTGAATACCGTACTATATTTTAGTTGTGGTTAGTATGAGATAGCTGACGAAGACAGTAAGCATTCACTGGATTTAGAAGACTCAGGAACGGTCTGAGTGGCGCAAATTAGGGGACACCTATGTCCAGCAGTGGACCTTCAAAGGCTGATAGATAAATAGATAGATGAGATACTTACGTAATTTCACGGTTTATAGTCAACTGTGAAGTATGGATTGAGATAAAAACATAGGTATGATAAAAAATAGACATATGAGTGTGCATTCATATATCTTCTGAAATAAGAAAAACATTAAAATATTACACATAATTCTTCTCAATTAATAAAACGAACGGTTCTTTAATTGGTCATTATATCGATACTTACTCCAATATTGTAATTTTAATAGCTACATTTACCGAGTCGGGCTGAGTGGTAATATCGATTACCGTGGGCATAAAATTCAATCATTACAATAAATTAACGCTTCACTATGCTTAAACTAACGTTTGGCTCTATAAAGTTTGCTACCGTTGCATAAAATTAAGATTTTAAAAAACAAGTTTATTTTTTCTAACACGGTCATTGGCCACTCGTTTTCCGAGAACATAATGCTTACTTTTTATCCGCACAAAAAGTGTATCGGTTTTGGTAAGCCTTCCTAAATTCGTCGATATTTAGAGTGGAATTAACTATTAGGTTATTTAAACTGTGTACCTACATGTATCCTATGTACTATCGACCAAATTGATTCATGACCCACCATATGCTTATTTTCCTTCAACCATTCAAACGAAATTAGGTCG
>DWPA01004102.1:0-13221 GCA_018251375.1 Calpodes ethlius | reverse complement strand
AGAAATTCAACATGGCCGATCGACATGACATGACTCGCAGCTTACTCGCTCTTTCATTCACACATGACGTGACGTTATACAATTTTTGTTTCCTTTAATTATTTACTACATTTCATAATATTATTATTCCTATGATCAATTCAAATCACAATTTAACTAGTTAATATATTTATTTTAAATATCGAATTTAAGCAACTAACAAAAAAATATTTAAAGAGTATTTATAATGACTCAATGAATTGACAGTACAAGTACTGTGTCTGATATTTGAACGGACGCGACGTGGAAACTTTTATCATGAATATTTTCACTTTCAGAGTTTTACTGCTGAAGTAGTCATTCAATATAGACATAATATTTAGTGTTTGCTAGTATTTTTGTCTCTTTCATTTAATGACGCGTTTTATTATTTTTTATCACAAGATATTATATTGGCAATTGAAGGCCTATTTTCACCTACCTTCTGTTCTGTTCTGGCGGTAAAACACTCCAATCAACTTCATACATAGGATATGCCATATTAAACAGCAAATAAAACTCCCACAATTAACTTAAACGTAAACACTAAAACATTTCACCAGACCAACACAGTAGTTTCACAACCGTGCAAACTGAACTGTTATCAGTGATGTTTTATCAGCTACAGGTGCTCCTCAAATATCCAGCAATTACGTATCTCTTATCAAAAGTACTATTTATCACTGGAAAGGGATAGCAATACAGACACCGTTCATTTGATGTTTTATTTTTAAATGTCAATACTGTACAAAACAATGACGCGACGCACATCACAACATCATTATCTTAATAGGAAAGCTAATTATTATTCATAGTATTAGGTTGGCGCGAACGTATGTTAAACCGTAGGTGTCACTATTGATTCATAAGTTATCATCGTGATTGCGTGCGGGTCTGTCCACACTGTTTCTTTTGATGCAATCCACGAGCCATCTGATGCCTTCGTCTACTCCATCACTGAAATGCGACAAACTAAATGTAATTATTCATGTTATTGTTTTATAAACAAGATCAATGATACTGCGTAACAATGCAACATTCAGTCTTTTAAATTATTTATTAATAGCATTTGATTACCCAGTCAATGCCGAAGTAGCCATAAGCATAATATCCCTGGCCCCAATAAGGTGCGCGTTTTGATTAAAAATTGGCTTTACTGTATGGACTCCCATGCAGTCTGGAATGTCTTGTTTATTAGCTAGCACCAAGAGTGGAACACCAGAGAGATGTTCCGAAGCGATCATCCGATCTGAAATCGAACACAATTATATCATTATATAATTTACTGAGCAATGACAAAACCAGTAAAATTTCCATTTACATATTTATATAGTTAATTAAAATATGGGTAAATTTAAATATATTAAATGTGACTTAGTGGACATTTCAAGAGTATTGAATGTTGTCATAATTTTATTTGCTGGTATTCTATAGTATTTATTGTGACCATATCTGTAGTCTGCCAGGTGGTCAATTAATGAATTTAGAAAATACCGATAACTTTCACAACCTTGAAAAATTTAAAGTGTTACTATCAATTTGTGGTTTTTAAATAATTCATGCAGCATGTAAATACATAAATATTCATTATTGTAAAATTACTTTAATACTATAGATATATACTTTAAAATTCGTAATAATGATATTGACACTAAAAATATTTATGAGAAAATTACAAATTATATCATTTTATTATGGAGAAATGACATCCTTCTCATAATCAGATAGAAACTGATAACCATTCAGGGAAAATAAGGCTTCACATGTGTATTGTGGGCTAAGAACAAAGCAAGGTTTTTGTCTATTAGTAATAATTAGATTTTAAATTATAATCATCAATTGATACCACATTATAATTATAAATTGTTGAGATAATATCTTGTTCCTGCCCCATCTGTATCAAGATTAATGTCAACGGCAACATCCAAATGTGTATGGTAAAATTAATTTTCTGTACAAAGTTTATATTCCGTTAATTAATTCATTAATTAGCGTACACACATATCGTCACATCTGGCCACATCTGCATGGTTTTATTTTAAGTTGCAACCCAGAAATAGCAGTGACATACATATTTATTATACCTACCAAATGTTTCCTTCGACTCTGATATCCTCTCCCTATCAGAAGAATCTACAATGTATATCACTGCATGACACTCTGCATAATACTGTAAAAGTAAAAATCAGTATCAGTACATATAAATTAATGATTTCACTTGTTCTTTGTATATGCTTGCTTATATCAGTATATTTACTTAGAACATTCTCCTAGTCAACCTTTAAGCATTAAACACAATTTTATGGTAGTAAAGATATAATAAGAAATGACAAGTACAACATTTAATTAATTTAATAATAAACAGATTATTTTATTGATTACTTGATATATGGGTAAATGTTCTCATTACTCTGTAGTAAAGCAAAATGCAAGTCATATTGAACTGGAGGTGATGGTTAGAGTAAGGATACACCTGAAAGTATGAAACTGGAGGTGATATTAAGTGTAATGATATGTCTGCGAGTAATTGTCACTAATCTCATCACCATTTTCAGAATGATGGAGAAGGTTTCAGGCCTATGCAGCAGCTGAAAGCATACCCCTTCACTATAATGGCTTAGTGATTGTTTTTGATGTTAGTAAAAATGTTAATAGTACAATAATAGTAATAGTAAAAGCTACTATTATCACTGTGAAGTGATGAATAACTGGGATAGGAGATTAAGATGTTGAGGATAATTGACATCTTTTATTGCAGAGACAAACACCTGTCTATAACTTATTGTACATTACAAACAGTATATTTATAGCTTTCTTTTTTTTCTTCTTTCTTGGCTGGCAATACATCAGTCATACCTCTGGTGTTGCTGTTACCTATTGGCGTGGGTTACTCACAATCAAGATTGTTATCTTAAGTTTAAATATGGTGTTGAGATTACGAGGGGTAATACCATTAATAGCTTTGTATTATGAAAGTTAGAATAGTTTTATATATATATATACTTTATCCCAAAGTGATTGCAACTCCAGTTGCCCTCCGAGATCCCAGAAGTTAAGCCTTACTCCGTCTACATCTATTTTGCCTATGTTCAGTCCTACAGTAGTTGTAATCCTATTGGGGTTCATGGCCTTGTACTTTTTGGTAAATTTCGTTTTAGTGGCCTCCAAATACGTCTGAAATACAAACACTAATATAAAAATGTATCTTTCAATAAAAGTTTGTAACAAAAGTTAAAAAAGATTTATCACCGTTTTGCCTGCATTGTCAAGTCCTAAAATTAAAACACAGTACTCGTCTTTTTGAATCAAATATTTGTAGAAGCCGTGGAGCAAAGTATACATTTTATAACATGTTTATTTATGAAATTAACTGAAAATAAAATTATATGTAAGTTGTAATTTAAGGCATAAAGTAAAAAAAAAACAAAGTAATGTAAGTTGTAAACGTCAAATAATGAAACTTCAACCTTTATCGAACTGTCAATTTAACATTGGCATGGACCACAGTATAAAAAACTAAAGATTAAAGTATTGAAAATATTAATAACCAACAGTTTTTCATTTTTGCGTTTATAACGTACATAAATTTGTAATGGAGGCAGTAATATTAGTGCATAAGTCGTGTAAATTCTAATATAAGAGGGATTTCCAAAGATGTCCAAATACGTAATTTAGAAGATCTCTTCTCTGTGTAATTATATAGTCTTATAGAATTATTACATTGATACCGGTATGTTCAGAAAATAATAACCATAAATATGGTTATATAGTGTTTTAGGTATTGACATAAAAAATAATTCTATTCAGTCCGAAATTGCTGATATTAGATCAGCGTCAAATTTGATAAGATCAGATTCTTCAAGGTAATTAAGGAAACATTTTAGACTGGATTATTTAATTCAAAAGCATGCCTCCAAAAGGTCAAAAAACTCCATTAACAGAAAAATCTAGTGAATATGGTGAATATGAAGATGTTATTGTTACACCACGATCCGTTCGCCTTTCTGTGATGCTAGAAGGTAATCCTGGTATAGGAGATTATAACTTACTTATAATTTTTAATAATCAAATTATATTGGAAGTAAAATGGCTAACTGGGAATAATTTAGTTGTAGAAGCTTTACCAATAAATTTAAAAGAGGCTTATTATCAATCACTTGTAGCGAATACGCCTCTCATATTTCTCTTACGTTCCACTGGAGGCAAAGGTGCAAAAGATCCTGATCCTTTGCTAAGTGTAGACAATAGAGCTGGAGGTAACATCGATTTATTCCCATTGGTAATTGGCGAAGAAAAAATATTTGTAAAAGTGATATTGGTTTCTCTAAATTCGGGCCAACCCACTGATTGTACCGTTATTGTCGAAGCTCACGCACCTGGAGTTTCGGAATGCTTTAAAACCCCATTAATCCTTACGATGATATCGGCTCATTGTTTGCCATACGCTAGAGAAGGCACTGTATATATGACTGCTTTGGGATTAAATGGCATCCATGATCCTATGGCAATTAATTTTGGTATGTCGTTAAGTACTTCTACGGCTAAAAAACTTGTGTGGGCATCAGCATATAACGGTGGACAAGCATCCGCATCTGCGTTCAATACACCTGACGACGATATGTTTATTGCAATGGACTTGGAAATTTCAAATTCGGATCAGTGTATTTCAGTATACTGGAATGCTTTTACACGTATTCTTGTAGATCCTACAGCATTGAGAGGAAGATTATCTTCGCCTTTCCTAATGGAAATAGCAGGAGTACCTAGAACTGGAAAAATTGATGTACGAGGCCGTTATATGGCTTTTGTAGATGCGGGTGTGCTTTTAGAACCTGGCCAATTTGGTGTCACTACTTGTGCAAAAGTTTTGTTTTACAATGAAGCTGAGTTACCTGAACAAGTTGGAGCGCTTTTAGATCTTCCTCCAACAAGTGCTAAACCAACTGCGAGAGAAAACGATTTTGTCGTAGATGAAAATGGTCATCAAGCGTACGTGGTGATAAGATTTGATCTATTTGATCCTCTGGTTCCGAAAGCAAAAATGACTAATTTATTTGAAACTCTTGGATTTCCTATTCCTGACGGTCCTGTCACACCCGTTGACAAACTAAGTATGTCTCCGGTGCAAGAAGACCTTACGATCGACGTGCGAAAGATCCGTAAAGAGTGCGGAGCATTAGCTATCCACAAGGAATTAAGTAGCTTAGCTTGTAAGGGTACGTTGCAAATGAATCAAAGTATAAAACGCACAGCAGCCAATCGTTTATTGATGCGAGTAAGAACAATGTTAAAACAATTTCCACCTGGTGATTGTTCCAATCTCGATTGGCAAGATACCGTTATGGGACAACATGCGTCTTGTAGACGGGCAGTAGCTGCTTCATTTGCCCCGCAGCCGCCGCTTCCTCACCCATCACAACGTGTTGCCGCTTCTAGGAATAGACAAGCTGGAGAAGATAGGATTGCTAATGAACATGTTAATAATGACATGGGAGCACTCCGAGGTCACCCAAGTGTACTGCTATCTAAGGTTTTACGGTGTCTTGAGGAATGCGATGAATTTGAGGCACGGCGCTATATATTAGAAGCATTGAATGCTCAGACTAGGAACCGATATTTGCTTTGGGTTTTTGGCGCCATGGAATTTGATAAAGAAAAGAAAGCTAGCGAAAAGGCCGCGGCAGCATTTCGTATTGCTGTAAAAGGCGATATTTCTGATGGAACGACTTGTGCAATCGGATGGGCAGCGTTACATGCTTTTCACCATTACAACGAGAATGCTTATGCTGCATTTGTTGCTGCTAAGAAAATGCGAAAATCTTATGAATTGCCCAAAGATTGGAGAAAATATCTTCAACGTTGGATAGATACAAGTGGTCAAGAAGAAGTATTTTGGATTCCGGGCGTTATTAATTCTGAAAATCCTATAATGATAGCAGCAGCTTTTTTTCTCTGTTTGAGATGTTATAATTTTAGTGCAAGGCTACGGAAATGCGTTGAAGACGGCTGTGCGAGCAAGGGGTCACGTCTTTTATTAAAAACTGAACTGAGTGTAGATATTTATTACTTGCGGGCAGCATCGTTAATGTTAAATAGAGAACTTGATAAAGCAATAGATACAGTTAATGAAGGAATAAAAATGTACGGTCCTTCTGCATTGATGTCACAAATGAGAGCAATCTGTATGGTTTATTCCAGTGGTTGGAACGGAGATTGTGAGAGAGCTTTGATCGAAGCAGATAAGGCTGGCTCGGAAGATTGTCCAGCCTTACTTTTACGGGCGGCTTTGGGCGGATTCAAAACTAATCCGGAGATATCTTTACAAAGAGCAGCACGTGCTCATAAAATAGCACCGTCAGCGCATACAGCTCTTTTAATCGGTAGAATATTCGCTAGAATGGGCAAAGAAAGTTTAGCTGAACGTTGGGCAGCAGTAGCGGTCAATACTGAACCGCTATTAGCCGATGGCTGGGCTGTTTTAGCGATACTTGCAATGCATGATAAAAATGTAGATAAAGCTAGATCTATGCTTCGTACTGCAAAGCAAGTAGGGCCAATTAGCCCGGATATTGAAGAGGAATTAAAGAAAATTAGGCATGTTACTCATATAGAAGAATTACCAGATAACTTGGTAAAAAATATATGTTTCTGTGAATATTATTAATAATTTAAAGGTCTAAACACGACCATCCGTAGTTTACTGTCGTTATTATTTACAAAATGAATAAAACGTGGTTAATCTATTGATTGAAGTTTTTATTTTATACTGATTATTGCAGCTAATTGCTTTAGTATCCTTCAGCCTTCAGTCCTGATTGCAAATTGCTATATATTTCTGCAAACGGTACACGGTTAGACACTTACGCAAAAGTACTTACTTTATAAGTTGTGTACCTACTGGTATCTACCAATAAAGTACACAATTTATGAAGATCAATAGACGTAAGTGTCGCGGAATGTGCTTATAAACTTTGTATTATTCATCAATTGAATTCGAATATATGCCCATCCTTTCCGTTTGTAACACAAGGTTCATGTTTCATTTATAAAATGTAATCGAATAGTTAGTTTACTAAATATTCGTAAAAAACTAAATAGGTATACTTTAGTCTACTCCGATAAGATTGCCTTCTGCGCTACTGTGGGAAAATAAAGTGATTATGATGAATACAAAAAGTGTGACGAACTTAATACCTATCTTGCACGAGCTTCATTTCGTCGAGTCACAGTTTCCTTACAGAATGCAAAGGGAATGAGCGCGCACGCAGAAATAGAAGTGCCATTAGGCTAATAATACTTGTCTTGCTTAGTTAATAGTTAAAATAAAAAGTACCAAACCCCTTGCTTTCGTGTGGCATTTATAAACTAGGTTAGATTGCGAATGAAAAGTGTGCTAGACTGTTTATCACGATGATAAGCTGATAACAACAAGTTCCACCAAGGATTAATGATTCATTTTCTGGGAACGGTTATATCATAAGTTGGAAAAAATATTTTAACGTGTTTTTTGTTTAATATCAATATAGTTAAAATGTACTTTAAGTAGATAAATGTGTGTTTAATTCCGTACATCGGCATCGTTGCATCAGTCGTGTGTTACTCGGTCCGAGAGACATACGAACGTTCCCTGAGGTGGAACGACCGCTTTGTTTTGGGCCGAGTTTCAAACAAGAACTCTTGACATGTGAACGCGGATACAATGGCTCTATCGTCGAATTGCTGGAAATATCTCGTGTTGACCTTCAACGTGCTATTTGCTGTAAGTATATTTATTTACACGGATTTTGTTTAATTCCCGTTATGCTGAATCAGCGCGGCTATGTTGTCATAACAACTTGACGAAACACAACATCTAGCTCTTCATCTCACGTTACAAAGCGGCGACGAAATTCAATCCCATTTGTTTGTGAATGCCGGTAGCACAGTAGGACTAATTTAATTTATAAATAACTGGCTTTTGTCACCTAGTTTACTTTTAACAAAACTAAATTGAGCGCAGTACATTCTACTGTTATCAGTCGGTGATTAAATTGTTTGATTTACGTTGTCGATGGCGCTAGTTGTTAAGGAGAACATGCGGGTTAGAAAAAGACGGATGCGACCATCGCTTTGCATAAGGCACCTACACAAAATGGTCGTATTATATCTACTGTATTGTTGTTTACGCTACTTCTCAACAGATGTCAGCATTAGTGCTGTTCGGAGCGAGCGGGTTCCTGTTGTACAAGCTATTCATCTACCGTCACTTCATAGGGATCAATGTGGAGTATCCTGCCATATTGCTTCTTATGATGTCTATCATTACATGCTCCGTGGCATGGATTGGCTGGAGGACGGCAAGATCTATGCATCAAATTCATGTTATTATGGTAATTTATGAATAAGTTTTTAATTAAGCGTACAATTCTTTTCTAGATTAGATTAGCGTAGATTTCTTATATATCATTAAAATATCATGCTAGGCTTTTAAACTTTGTAAAAAAAAAATGCTGCCAAAAACGTTTATTTTTCTTTTTTTTTGAAAAGATTTATATATTTCATTGTTACAAATTATTCGTTTTAAAACTATGTTACAATTTTGGTTAACCATCTTCATTGAAAATGGTATATAAGGTTTGGTTGAATATACAAAATTTAAAGAATTAGTTCAACTATTATATATGGAAAATTCGTGTGTTATTCCTGAGGGAGCACTAAGTGCTGCCATCTAGTTACATCCTTGAAATCAAAATGCAAACTTTATTACCGCTGGAGGTGACTAGCGGGGGGATGCAGTACTTTCGAAACAATAACCAACGCACGACCTTTAACTTATCTATTAAATTCCTGATTGATTTATTAAAACTTTACTTTATGTATACGTATTCCGTACTGGGGTTAAAATTCATATTTTTTTAAACGTTAACAGAACCCCAATTAAAAACCCCGATACCCCGTAATTAATTACGTATGACAAAGAAGCTTAATATTACGATATAAACAGTTTTAATTGTTACAAAGTTTTATAAATAAAAGAAACAAGAAACATTAGCTACGGTTTTATTTTTCAGGCGGGACTGTTGATTATAGTGGTGGTTGTGATAGAATTTACATGCTTCGTGTGGGCGATGGTGGTGTGGGACAATATAGAGATAGACATCAAGACCACTATGACGTCTTACTTCGAGCAGAGTCACGGGAACAGTGAACCCACGACCGATACTATCAGATGGGACAGTTTACATGTGAAGGTAATTCGTTACTTATACCTAACTTAGTGTCTGTTTATACAATACATACGCCGTATCCGTATCCATAGAACATTGACGCAAATGAATTTAAAGTCAAACTAAGCGTTTTCGATAATTACTCTATTCTTCATTCATTGAAAACATTAAAACATTCATTTACATCAAAATTTCGGGTCTGCGGTGAAATTGTCAGTGGAGTGAGCGGGTACGAAATTTCATCATATAAACTTATTCCAAAGGTTTCGCTTGTCCGTAAACTACCGATTTGTAGATTCGTCACTAATCTAAGTACATGACTATTTAGTATAATGCGAGAGATAATTATACATTGGGAAAAAAATATGTTATATGTCAATAACTATCTATTTCATTTACATTTCTAGTTCGAGTGCTGTGGCGTGAGTGGTCCAGGTGACTTCAGCTCGTCAGGTCATGTGCCGTTCTCGTGCTGCGGCCAGGGACCCTTGGACTCGATGCACAAGCCGTATACTGCTGACTGCACCACGTTATTCCAGCGGGGCTGTGGGAAACAGCTGCATAAATACGCTAAGGAGCAGCTTATTTTAGTAGCAATGACAGCTCTTGCTGCTTCAATTTTACAGGTGAGCTGGTGTTAATGTTTTATCATACTTATTACCGAATAACAATCGATTTCAATTTGATGCATTAGTGTTGGCCTAGTGGTTGAAATCCAAATTCGACCCTATGGTCAAATCCCTATGGTTGAAAGACTATTCTTTACTGGAAGTTTGAGGAATAATAATTCAATAATTTTCTCCCTGTTACCTTTTTTATCTGAAGATTGTCAATAGTTACCAAAATCGATTGACTAATATAGGAGGAAACGTAATTGTTTCCCCATACCCTATATTACTTATTTTTAAAATATACTTATATATTTTAAAGGATATTAAAAGAAGTTGTCGCTTTCTTTTTAATGTTAAGAAGGAATTCGTGTATTTAAATTCCCTCGTAATCTACAGGTCATATATCCACGCGTAATTATGACGGTGATCAATCTTCTTGTTACTGTACTTATAGTGACATCTCTTATTGAGTAGCGGAACTAATTCACTGCAAATTCCTAATAGTTTCATATTGATTATTATAAAGGAATACTTGTTATGAATTTTGCGTCGGTAAAAAGTAGTTTGACTACATACGACCTTCCAATTAATTTTTATTGTATTAAAATGTGCCAGCAATACAATAATGAAAAACGCCCGGTTTCAAACCAAATTTCGAGTAGTATTTTCTTGATGCACTTACAAACACCCTCTGAATGTACTTAGAGTCCACGAAGAAGCGTAATCGCTTACATTAGGAAAGAATCTTTTAAACTATTCTAAAACAATAGAAGAGGGATCAATACGTCCTCCTTCAGTACTCTCGCTGGTTTATAGTTTCCTTAAAAAATCCTTGAGTGTACGAATATGGTAGCTATTGAAAATAATACAAAGCATCGTCGTAGATTGTAATGTTCGTCCTTGACATGATTGCATGGATAACGTGATGGCATCGCGACATTGTCAAGATACTTACATCCTGTGAGTTTTAATTGTTATCCTCAAGTCCTTTTCTGCCCGCTGGGGAATTCAGTTTCTCAAGCAATGTACCTACATTATTTCGGCGTGATTCGGTCTTCAAGTTTTTTATAAACAAAAGATTATTAATGCAGCTAATGTAATACAAGGAATTAATCAATCGAATTTATGGGATTTTCATTGATCGAAATTTATCCTTTAAAAACCGCAATATTTACATAATTTAGACACATTAAAACATATCGGTTGAACAGAAACAGTGAGAATATCATTTCAATGCATTATTAGTCGGTATTTGACATGCAATAGGTTTGGGAGCCTCTAGCAATTATTATATTTTTTGGAGATCATGAAAAAAAAATACTTCCAAGTGTAAAGCGGAGATTAAGTGACAAACCAATGACTGATATAAGTTGCTTCATGTATGCATAGGTTATAGATGTTTTCGCATTTCTTCATCGTACAAAAATATAAATTACTTGTAATAAGCGAACAGAACATAATAATGCATTTGTCACTACGGTGATAATTTAATGTCGTCAAAAAGGTTAAATAAATAATACATTTTCCTATTGAAATGACTGTCAAGTCGATAATTTTAACAGATATTTCATTAACACTTAACTCTTTTTTATGAAACACTTCGTCTATTAGTGAAAACTATTAGTATATGAGTTTATGGTTTAGTAATATCTCTGTCGGGTATGGCATTTAACACGCACCGAAGCGTCGCGGTCACAGGTCACGCTTCGTTAACCCTCCCGTTGCAGAGGTCTTTGGTCCCTGCTCATGTAACTACACCTAGTAATTCTTACGATGTACGTACAAGATTTTACTTTGCTTGCAATGAATGTGTGCGTCAAATGTTGCATGTTGAATTAGAACTACCTTAGGAAACTCCTTGTATCCTAAATAATTGAAATTTTCATATTGCTTTAGTTCTGATAGTGAATTTTTATGTTAAGCATGACCAATACTAGTGGCTCCGGATGAGGAAACTCCTTAGCGTTGAATAGCGTAGCCATAAAATTTTGGCACTGATTCAGTGCAGTAACTTTATGAAAGAATGGCTCTTTGTTTGATAAGCTTTTACATTTTAAAACACTTAACTATCATTATAAAACGAATAATAATCATTACCAATTTTATAAATGCAAAAGTGTGTTCGTTTGTCCTTCTTTTGAAAAGAAAATGTTTAATTGTTGATAACAAAGCGTTGCTTGGTAACCAATGATAGGAATTGACAACTTTTTTATTGCTGTTCTTTTCCCACACGACCAAATCTGACAATATTCGGAAAGTGGGCACACAGAAAATTTACGTATTCTTATTTGACAACATATTGTGATGTATGGGGTTACTCCATCTTTGATTCCTCGCAAACCTCTACTTGAGGTACACAACGCTGAACTATGGAGAATGTTACGAGGGACGGACCTTTAGATTGGTGGTCGCTGTACCACGTAATCCAACGGTGCTTGATTTCGTTGTTATCGATGTACTGGTACAGTGATGTCCACTTACCATAACTGTTAATAAATTATGAGTTTAAGAAAAAAACACGTTTTTATTAAAAAAAATAGTATCTAACTGTACTGTTTACCATTGAGGAGTTCCCTCATCTAGAACCAATCTTAAGTGAAGTATCAGAACATACGTGTACAGATATAAACATGCATTGTCTTCGGGACTAAATCAATGCATATTATTAATTTTATTACTGATAACCTATTTGTATAAATTAAAAGATGTAAAATATTTTCTCATCCCGGTCAATGCGTCTCTTACAAATAAGTTACATTAATTTCAGATGGAACTACACATTACAAATTCTATATTTTAGGTTTCTCAATCGTAGAAAGTTGTTGAGAGTTATTGTCGCCCACGTTCGAAGTTAAGATTGCAAGATGTTGAAACACGATTATCGACAATAGAACTTCATCTATTTCTCTCTTCTCGCTTGGTGTCTGTCGGAAATAATTCTAATGAATGCCAACATCTCCAGCAAACCAACATTAATTAAGAGTGAAAGTGTTAATAACTATATTTGGGCTATAATACGCGCCTGGGGAGAAGCAGATAGCAACGGCTTTGGAGGTGGTTTGGCGAGGACTTGTGTGGCGTCAGAATGACGTAATCGTGTTGGGAGGTGTATGAGCGCTTAGCTGGCCGGCCTACGCCATGTCAGTCAAGTCAAGTGTATCTTATCGCGTCACCTGAAAGCTGTGATAACCTAGAATGGGTCGAACGTCGGTGACTTGAATTTGAACCCTACACGCACCTCTATTTATAAAATGATTAGTGCATTTAGAAGTCATTTACCAATTGGTAAGGAAATCTTTATGATGAAAGCACATCTGAAAGATTTTCATATTGTCTTCACAGATCTTTTATTTTTATAATTGACCAACAAGCAGGCGAGACGAAGG
>DWPA01004101.1:0-13221 GCA_018251375.1 Calpodes ethlius | reverse complement strand
CGTTTTAATTAAGTAAATCAAATATGTTTTTTGTAATTGCAACAAAAAACAATTTATATTGATTTAGATTAGATTTAGTATAATACATAATATAAAACGTAAAAAATATGGACAAAACAATATATATCTAAATTGTCTACTAAACCACTACAAATGTTTGCCACGAATAAAACCTTGTATAAAACCTTGATTCCATTAGGTACGTATTTAGTAAACTACAATTGCAAGTCACTAATAATAAGTTATTCAATAATTTTAAATTTATTGCATAGCTGTCGACGAGTGCAAATTAAATTGCGTCTTCAAGCAAATTTAGTCGTCCCGGCGTGATATCAGTAAATTGATACCATTTGAAATGTCTTCATAACAAACGAAGATGGTGTCTTATGTCTCCTATTCCACGTACAGAATAGCATATATGGCAAGCTTCGTCTAATGGTATACCTACTTTGCTATAATGTATATTTATTATAACCAAATAGATACCTACTAGTTACCTACTTGATGAAAAAAGAAACAAAATTGTATCGTAATAGAGAATTGACAAATACGTGAATAAGGAACACTAACACAAAAATATATATTTTTCGTTTACTCAAATTTATTCGGTACTAGTAACGCATACGAGCTTTATGTTCTCATTATGAACGAATAATTAGTACTTATCTTGAAACAAAGCACTGCTACAGCCTTACCTCCCACTGCAGATGTACTTACATATCTAATGTCTGCTTTTGATTGATTTACTGCCAATATTATAATACTTATATAACTATGACTCGATTTAACTTGTGCAAATATGTACTATACCAATTTCGATATTATCACGATGATAAAAGCATTACATACGTAACTTAAGATGGATTTGTAAGTATTAAATTCAGATGTCATCGGAAAGACAACTTGTAAAAAATATATGTCTGAACTCAATGTTTAAATGTGTCATATATAGTAAGTGAAGCTGCAAAATTAATTTTCTGACGGTCCAACCCGGTGACATAATTTAAGTGTTAATAGCTTTACCAATTGTCATTGTTTTAGTGACATCTCAGTTCAAGAACAAGAAGTCTGCCATTCATATTACTTTATCCATATTACAACATTGATATTAAAATAGTCATATAACAGATGTAAGTATGTAAAATACGTAGCCCCTACTCTTTATTGGATATCAATAAAACGAAACACAAATATAATGATGACAATAACTAAAGAGATTTAATGATAATACTTGTATCATTTTGGAACATAATTATTGTATTAATCCGACTAAAAATATGCTATAGTGTACTAAAAAATTGTTGTTTTTTTTAAATCCACCCCTCAGATCGACAGTTCAAGTGGAGTTCAAAAGAGTTTATCACAATTGAATGCTTATAATATAAAATTTCATGTTTATGTTAATGAGGTCTTTCGTCTGAAGCCATTCCTGAACGAAGTATTCAGCTATATTCATTATAAAAATACATTGCTATAGGAACTAAACCAATTTGTAAAACTTTAACATCGTAAGAAACAGGAAATAGTTCCAATTTTGCTTGTAAGTTTTGGCCAAATATACGACCAATTGTTACACGTTAAAAAGCTTGTAAAAAGACAAAAATATGGAATAGTTATAAAAGGCAGGAAGTTTGATACAAGGTAGAAGGAAATTATTATTACTACTAATTAAATTATTATTACTCCACTTGCTCTGGCAACGGTATGTATGTCAGAGGTCCTGTCGATAAGGCACGTTCATTGTATTAGTTGCACTTTATGTTCCCAATCAGATGGTTTCCAACGGATACGAATTATTTAATTCGGTGGAATGTAGTAACCTATGGTAATCTACAATATATCTAAAGAATACACTATAATAATATCTTATTATTATCCTGTATAAGCGCTTACTTATAGCTTAACAAACTTTTATGTCAAATGTGTTTACTTTAAAATATGATCTTCACACTTTAATAATTTATTTATTTATCTTTCGGCTACATCAATAAAATGTAATATTTAATAATTGTAAACTTTAAAAGCTTACTTGCATTAAGCTTACATATGTTTTCTTTAACTTATATTTACTTACATTTGTGCATTCATACAGTTAGTATTTTTGTTCCTTGATAAAAAACGATGTACTTAATTATGACACCAAACTGACATCTCAGGAACCTCCGATGGTACTTTCCTAATTAAATTCTTGCAATGATCTAATGCAGTAGAAACATTTAAACCATTGCTTGTTAAAATCTAAAACCCGTATGAGCCCTATGAGATTCAAATTGAGGTCTAAAACAGTGGATTGCATTTGTATATATGTACCTTACTCTGTGGCCGTTTGCCATGAAAATGAAAGCCCATATACATATGTTTATCCAGTTATAATACATGAAATAATGGTCTAAAATAATCATTAATAAATTGATTGGGCTTTTTTTAATCTATGCAAAATATAATGAAGATTTATTGTTAAGGTTTTACGTGTCACTAACTATCGAACAAGCAATATATTAACCCGGTTTTGTATAGACCCTTAATATGAGATAAGTCACACCAAACCGAAAATATATAACGAGAACCACGAAACAATTGTTATAAATAAATATTATTATGGAGACATTCATACAATTATTGGTATTATTTTACTATAAAGCATAACTGGCTAGTAAAAAACCTCTTGCTTAACTTCCTTCAAGAACCTTGGCATTTTTTCCATTTTCTTTCATAGCTAGCAATACATTAGCAACGATTACCACTTACTATCAGGTGGCTCGTCTGACCTTTTGTCGGGTACCTTTGTAAAAAAAATTGTTTTATTAAAGAACATAGTGGGATTAGTTCTCAATCGAGATAAGATAAGAGAAAAAGTATTCGAATATTTCTCTTATTGCCCAGTTTAATCAAAATCTATTCAACCTTTGATGATTGTTTTTTTCATCACATGCAAACGTCCAAACCATCCAGGGAAACGTACAAGTTAATATTTTAAGTCTGGACATGGTTTGCCTTTTTGCCGAATTTCATTTTAGTTCAATATAATTGTTAGTTCTACGGTTAGTACGTGAATATACGTAACTTGGAAATACATACATCCTAAAATCTACTCCAGCCATTCCAATATCTTGGTATAATTTCACAAATAACTTTAATTTATTCCCCATTGAAATATTCTCCTTTCTATTCCCCTCTTTAACTGTCATACGGCCTTTTTGGGAATATCTCCCTATTTCCATGCCAAATTTCAGCTAAATGGGTTCAGCAGATTAAGCCTGAAAAGGTAGCAGACAGACAGAGTTATTTTGGCATTTTTAATATTAGTACAGTTATTAATATCTCAAATAAAGATCAATTTAATAAAATATTAATTTGAAATGTATTACAGGTCATTTGCAACCAGACCGTGTGCGAGTGTAGCGGTATAAAGGGTGACCAAGGAGATATCGGTCCACCAGGAATTCAAGGAATACAAGGCGATTATGGCCCAGATGGACCAGAAGGTCGAATGGGGCCGCAGGGAGAAATTGGAGACTGGGGGGACCAAGGTGAACCCGGTGACAAAGGAGAAAGGGTATGTATTTATTTGTTACTGATTTGATTTAATTTATTTTATAAGTTTTGATTAAATTTTTTATCAGTTCAGTTTTATTTTTTTGTGACAGGTATTAAAGTTATAATTATTTCTATGATGTTTTTAATTTCATTTTGTGTATTATTTATTTTGATTTGTCTTGTATCTGGGTTAGTTAGTGTAAGAGGACTTGATGTCCGTTCTAGCAAACTATAAATAAATACATTTAATAAATATTTAAAAAAACATAATATTCCAAGAAAACACAATATTATATTTTTTGTAATTTCAGGGTCCTGACGGTCGCTACGGTCCTAGAGGATATGCTGGCCCACAGGTACAGTGATTTGTTAAAAATGAATTAGTAAATATTTTTAAGAATAATTAATCTATGCAATGCTCGCACGTAGTGATCTAAGATTTGATGTAACTAATGAAAGTTAAAATTAAATGTTCCAATTATTATGAAAGAAACTAATTTATTATGAAAAATAATAGAGCATTTAAAAATGTAATTGTAAAGTCACCCTTACAAAAAAAGAATTCTAGTTGAATTTCATCTGCATAGCGGGTTTCTTAAATTAATACAACAGTTTGTACTAGTTCTAAAGATTTACATAATAAATTTAATGTTCAAGGGTCCGCAAGGATTGGAAGGCGTGAGGGGCTTTTTTGGTTTAGATGGCTGCAGTGGAGTAGATGGTATGGTGGGGCCAATCGGTAGGCCTGGGTACCCTGGTGACAGAGGTGCACCAGGACCTCAAGGTGAAAAAGGTCAACAAGGAATGGCTGGAGAAGGAGGCGTCAACTCGCGAGGTGCAAAGGGAGACCAAGGAATTGCCGGTCAATCTGGCAAAATCGGTGTTCCTGGACCTACTGGTTTTAGAGGTGACAGCGGTTTTCCTGGTGACAGAGGCGATGAGGTAAATGATTTCTCTTTTAAGATCATAATCCAGCACAAACCGTATATTTATAGCTAAGTAACGGTGATTGTTTTATTATGGATATTTATTTGAACTAAACGTTTAAACATTCAGCAATAACAAAAATTGTGACAATATAAGTTTAGAAGAACAGTAAAGCGTACTTCTAAATATCTTTATAAGTTTTGGAAAGGAATAAAATATTAAACAAATTATTGTACTCAGGGGCCGATGGGTTTCCGAGGAGAAATAGGTTATAGAGGCGATGCGGGTGAGGACGTAGTTGGGCCTCCTGGTGAAAAAGGAAATCAAGGTGAAGTCGGTGAACCAGGAAGACCAGCTCAAATTATACACGTAGGTCAAGTCCAAGGAAATGTGACAGTCATAGCAAAAGGAGTCAGGGGAGAAAAAGGACTTCGAGGTATGCAAGGTGTCAAAGGAATCAAAGGAGATATGGGCTCAGTTGGCGCACCGGTACGTATAAATTTTGATTTACACGCTATTTATTTGTTAGAAAATATAATTATATAACTACCTAGATTAATAATATCTATATAATTTATATTAGTAGTAAGATATAAATATATATACGGTAATGTTTGTACACCGTGGGTTTTTCGGCTTGTTTATATTAAATTTCAAATTACCGGTAATAATACACTGAAGTTTATTGTATTTTAACTTACTGTAAGACTGTTGAAATGTTTACAGATAAATTATATACGTATAAAGGAATACATTTTATTGCAATAAGTTTTATGCGTGCCCCCAAACTTCGTGGTAATCAGTCAAAAATTTTTAGTATTTATGTTAGAAATCATCAAACATATCTTCAACTAGTTTTGTGTGCATATATGTACGCATTGATTTTTATACATGTCTATATGAACCGTGACCTCTTAATCTGTCTGTTTTAGGGTCCATATGGTATAAACGGTGCTCAAGGTTATAAAGGTGACCAAGGCGAAGAAGGTCCACGAGGAAAGTTAGGTCCACGCGGACCTATAGGTGTCCCGGGTCCAAAGGGGGACAAAGGAGCACCTGGATATGTAGGAATAGATGGTGAAGATGGACCTAAGGGAGAACTTGGGGAATCTGGGAGGTCAGGTACACCTGGCACGCAGGGTCCTATAGGTGAACCCGGATTGTACGATGAGAACCTTGACGAGCCGTTACTACCCGGACCCGTGGGTCCTCAAGGGCCTATAGGTTCTCAAGGGCCAGAAGGCTTTCCAGGAGCAGATGGTACTCCAGGATTACCGGGCATAGTTGGTCCACCTGGTTTACCTGGTATTAAAGGTCTTCCTGGTAGACAAGGAAATCCAGGTTCATCGCCTAAAGGTGAACCAGGCGATGATGGTTTTAAGGGATTACCAGGTCTACGTGGTCCACTTGGTTACCCAGGATTAACTGGACCTGTGGGTGCAAAAGGCTTCAAAGGTATGACAGTATTTGGTCCAGATGGTGAAGAGGGTACGCCCGGTCTTGATGGCGTACCTGGTTTCCGAGGTGAACGAGGAGAGACTGGTCTCGTTGGCCCACCTGGCTTTCCTGGAAATGGTGTGCATGGGGTTGGACCACCGGGTGAAGATGGCTTGCCAGGATCCCCTGGTTGGTTAGGTGACCCTGGACGTCCAGGATTTCCAGGCTTTCCCGGGAGCAAAGGAGAACGTGGTGACAATTGTCCATTTTGTCCATCAGGTACCTCAATCAAATTTATACTATTTATAGAACAGTGTGCATCTTACGTATTAATAGTTACTCGCAAATGTACACATGTTTCACAATATCACATCATCAATAAACTCACTTTAAAAAAACACGATGGTACAATTATTAAGTAAAACGTTATTTTTTGATCTCCATTGTCACAAATATTATAGTATTCTAATATTTATTTTACAGTATAAATATAGTACTGTACTATATATATGACTGTTTCTGGAATTTTAATTCCTTATAGACATAAAATAAAATGAGTTGAAATGAGAATGACAATTATTATGATTAGTTGCTAAAATGGTAATAACATAAAAACAAATATTTTTTAAGTTTATTTACCTATAAGTAAATATTGGGTTGTCCGGAAAGTCCGAAAATTGGCACATACTTTCAGGACAACTTATTATATTTATAGGTTTGCAAAAACGGAGATCCAAAAAAGGGAGCGTTAATTAAAAATTCCTTAACCGTTTGATAAATCAAAAGCTTTTTTCCGACACATAATAGACACTCTGCACAGAAAACAGACTACTAAACAGAACCCTTATAATTTCATGACTTCTAACCATCCGACTGTGCGCACCATACCACATACACCGCTGTGTTCTAGAAATCTGGATGATTATAGATATCTATTTGTCGCACTGAATGCAATCTTAAAACATATTTTTCCGGGAACTAGGGAATATTAAAATGGGGATGATATTTTCCTCGTTAACGTAACGTTCGAAGGTATGTTCATAAATATTATGGGTTTGCGAAAATCGTATTCCTATATAAGAATTCGTTTGATAAATATATAACGCAACGAGTACCTATAGGTATTATGTGAGGATGTTTAAAGGAAAACTACCATGGCCACTTAAGGTTTGCATTTTAACGATAAATATTCGATCAACTTACAACTTCGGAACCCTACAAAGCCCGCAGGCCCGTGGACCGAAACGCCTTTTAAACTAATGGTGGAGTTGGTAAAAAATTTCTATTTTAAGTAGAATTCAAGCATTTATACTATAATTCTTTTTTGAAACCTTAACACCAAGCGGGCGGTTTTTTCAATATTTACGAAATTCGAGAATGTGGGCATGACATTGGGATCAGTATTCTAAGTCGGCTTAATACACCTATTTTTAAATTATTATTCAACTCCATTGTCCATTTCTTTTAGGATTGGATGGACCAGATGGACCAAAAGGTGATGATGGTATTCCTGGACAAAAAGGATTTCTAGGATTTGAAGGATTACCTGGTCCACGAGGTGTCAAAGGATTACAGGGTACACCAGGTATTCCAGGAGCCCGCGGTCCTAAAGGTAATAAAGGACAAGCTGGTATGGCAGGGCCACAAGGACAGAAAGGCGCCGCAGGAACAGTTATACGCCCTCCATTATCATTGACAAAGGCAGAACGTGGACGTCGCGGGGATTCAGGTATAAAATATTTAATATATTTATCTTATTAAAACATTTTGTCTAAATACCTACTACATATTTACATACAGATATCATATAGTATCATCGCTTAACCTATGTCTTAAATTATTTTAAAATAGAATCATTGTTAATGACAGCAGAAGTCAAACTGTTCTATTTAAAAATGTATATACGTATTTTTAAAGGATTTATTAACGACAGTCAAAAAATAATAAGTCTTTTTTCTTTTCCTTTAATACAAAGCTAATAGGCTTGAATATGCCCAATTTGTATTATAATATAATCTACTAATTAATTGTAAAAGACTATATACAAATAACTGTCGACTAACTTCAGGATAATAGATTGAGAGAATAATATTGAAAACGGCCGTTAGTGATACCTGCTACCTACCTGATACCTACTGCACTATTTTGAATTAGTCTATTCCTAGTAGATATTTTTCTGCGAAAATGAAACTTCTCCATAACGATACAGATACTATAAAATTACTCTATACTATGTCATCCAATAAAAAATCGCTTTACTAGTGGTCGGTGCAGCAAAGGACTGTTTTCACCAAAAAAGATAGAACAGTAGCTAGTTAACTAAAACTTGGTAATGTTTAATACTATATTTATGTTTTTAATACTATATGTTTACTCACATATATATTAAATGTATGTTACAGCATTTGCAGGAGATCAAGGTCTCCCTGGAGATGCTGGTTGGCCCGGAAGGCCAGGTGATTCTGGTTTGAAAGGTATCAAAGGGCTCGTAGGTGATTATGGCCTGCCCGGCCTACCTGGACGTAATGGATCTCATGGTCGAGATGGTGCACCCGGCTTTCCAGGTGCTAATGCTAACACCCCTTATTACGCTCTATTGGGGCAAAAAGGAGAACAAGGAATTAAGTATGTAAATTTTTTACTTTTTTATTTCAATGAAATTTATGTAAAGAAATCTGTTCATCTGTTTAAATTTTCTTTGTTTTCGATCTACAAAGATCATATAGATACTCATGTGTATTTTTTGTCCAAAACATCCGATCTAAAACTTTAATTAACTCTTCAAAGAGGTGAAATGGGCTCAACCGGCGAAAGTGGCTCACCAGGAGAAACTGGAGAGTCTCTCGATCATGGAATCAACGTTAAAGGAGACAGAGGGGACATAGGTCTACGTGGTTTGAAGGGTGAGTATGTTATACAAACACATTAAAAATATTATATCATTAAAAAATGTTACATACAATATTACATATGCTTCTGTGTTTTAGGTATAAAAGGAAGGAAAGGAGACATGGGGGATATGGGTTTTGTGGGTTACGTTGGTGTTCGTGGAGATACAGGAATCCCTGGTATTATAAGAGAGGGACCTGTAGGATTTAAGGGAGATGTCGGGGAAAAGGGTGATATTGGTCCCTATGGAGAACCAGGCAGTAAAGGATTGCCTGGACCAACTGGTTTACCAGCGGTCAAAGGCAAAAAGGGATCAATTGGTGACATTGGCTATGCCTCATTACCCGGTGAAAAAGGAATTGCTGGAGACTCAGGCGATCGTGGTGACGACGGACTACCAGGGTACCCTGGCTCACCTGGTCGTGCTGGTATTTTAGGACTTAAAGGTGAAGCAGGAATTATGGGAGATATTGGATTGGATGGCCCAAGAGGTCCAATTGTGAGTATTACTGTAAACAGTGGTGTTAACG
This sequence comes from Calpodes ethlius, assembly GCA_018251375.1. Lineage (NCBI taxonomy): Eukaryota > Metazoa > Arthropoda > Insecta > Lepidoptera > Hesperiidae > Calpodes > Calpodes ethlius. The sequence continues at coordinate 3,901 of DWPA01004101.1, read as the reverse complement.
ATTTAATTGTTTTTGTTGCCTAACCGATTTCTTTTACCTTTAATTTTCATAATCTTACAATTTCAATTCAATATGAAACTGAAAAACAATATCTAATTTTCCATGGTTTAATATGTAATATTTAATGATTAGATATTTTTGATAAGTAGCAAAAAATATTGAATATCATATTTATTTTACAGGGACGAAAAGGGATTGAAGGAAATACAATTCAAGGAGCTGCAGGCCTACCCGGACGAACTGGTTTTCCGGGGCCTCAGGGTCCTGTGGGTCCGCCAGGTTTGCAAGGAGAGAATGGGCCCATGGGTGATGTAGGCCCTAAAGGACTGAAGGGAGAGTCGGGTCTTCCTGGAAAACGAGGAGCATACGGAGAACCGGGACTACCAGGATTCTCAGGTTTTCCTGGTTTTATGGGCAGATCAGGAAAACCTGGTGTAACGGGTGATAAAGGTGAACCAGGTCCTCCTGGTTATTCAGGTAGACCGGGAAGAATGGGTTTAATTGGACCTGTAGGATCAAAAGGTAAAAGGGGCGATATTGGTTTACCAGGGCTGAATGGTATACAAGGTTTCCCTGGAAAGCAAGGAGAACAAGGAGATAAGGGCTTTGCAGGCCCCCAGGGATATAGAGGAGATGATGCTCTTACTGAAAGCAAAGGTGATATTGGAGAACCTGGATTCCCAGGACTGGTAGGACTCCCAGGCATACCAGGTGTTACAGGGATGAAAGGTGATACGGGTAACAGGGGTTTATCGCTCCCAGGTTTTGATGGTACAAAAGGTGAAAGAGGCGAAATGGGAAACCGTGGAAGAACAGGTTCAATTGGAATTAGAGGAGATATAGGCGATTACGGTGAACCCGGAGTGAGAGGGGAAAAGGGAGATATAGGAAACCAAGGCATAGAAGGTTTTCCTGGAGAACCTGGTTTAGAGGGTCCAAAAGGAAGGCCAGGTGATAGAGGATTCCAAGGAAGCCCAGGAATAGAAGGAGATCGAGGAATGGACGGTGAACCAGGCCGCATGGGTAGACCTGGCTTACCTGGAGATATGGGACCTGTGGGACCAAGAGGAAAGATTGGAGAGCTAGGTTTTAAAGGTGAAAGTGGTGCAGTTGGTATTACTAGTTACTTAATTGCAACCAAAGGAGATATGGGAGATATTGGTATCGAAGGCGCTCCTGGGTCTGTTGGAATTATAGGCGAGCCTGGATTGAATGGATTTACTGGCATAAAAGGAGAAAGAGGTGAAATGGGATATCAAGGAGATATAGGGGATATTGGATTACCTGGCCGAAAAGGTGTATCAGGAGACATAGGACCACCAGGCTTGCCTGGTTTGCAGGGAATCAATCCAGAGCGGGGAGATCCAGGAAAAAATGGTATTGATGGTTTACCTGGCTGGTATGGATCTATGGGTCAGAAAGGTGCACCTGGAGAATATGGTCCTGATGGGCCTAAAGGGCCACCTGGACAACCAGGACTCACTTTCCAAGGTTCTAAAGGCGATACAGGAATGGATGGTAGAGATGGTCAACGAGGACATATTGGGCTTACCGGTGATAGAGGAATGGATGGGATTCCAGGTTTCTTGGGACCAAAAGGAATTGTTGGTGAAGTAGGTTTTGCTATTAGTCCCACAGGCGATGATGGTGACCAGGGTTTCCAAGGATTTATTGGAATTCGAGGTGAAAAAGGAGAACAGGGAGAATTTGGTAGAAATGGACGTCCAGGTCTTCAAGGTGAACCTGGTGAGAAAGGAATGAGAGGTGATGAAGGCTTAATGGGCTTCCCTGGTTTACAGGGCCAACGGGGATTTAAAGGGGATATGGGTGATATTATAAGCCCTTCTGATATTACACCTGGACCACGTGGTATAAGAGGCCGTCAAGGAATTAGCGGTATTCCAGGTAGAGATGGCATGGATGGTCCAGCTGGAAGCAGTATCCTTGGTATGAAAGGAGATATTGGAGATATAGGGATTATAGGAAATGAAGGCGTACCAGGTCTTCAAGGAGTTCCAGGAATAAAAGGTCAGAAAGGTTTTATGGGTCTTGAAGGTTATCAGGGTCCTAAGGGTCTTGCCGGGACGCCTGCACCTCCTCCACCTACTCCAAAATCAAGAGGCTTTTACTTCACGGTTCATTCACAGACACCAATGATCCCTCAATGCCCGACTGGAACATCACCTTTGTGGGACGGATATTCTCTCATTCATATTATCGCTAATGGAAAAGCACATGGACAAGATTTAGGTACGTACAACTACAGATTTTACTTCTTTCATATTCATATAATACAATAACAATGTATTGGACACCAGTAACATGGATATAGGCATACAGGTATGTAGGCGCCTTATCGCTAAGATAACTAAATCTTTTGAAATTTAACAATAAAGAGTTATTAAGGGTTAGGATGTACATAAATGTAATATGAAGTGCAGACCGTATAGGTCGTAAAAGTTAGAAAATAAAAAGCAATGCTCTTTTGAAATATTGAAAGCTTATGAATACATCAGATATGTATGCGTGTGTGCATATAAACCTGTATATATCTTTACACATATATAATATTGCTCCTCCCTTATAATGATATAGCACTGCACCTACCTACTTCTTCTTGTTCTTCTTTTTATCTTTTAACTCATAGTCCGATTTGATTTTCACGGGCTGAAACACATCGTCGTTAACTATCATTAAAATCTATATATAACGTTTAAATGTGCAACAGTGAGTGTTACACAATCTCTATGTTATATAACTTTAAACTTAAAGCAGCTACGATGTTGGGAATAGTATATTTTCCTTGAAAAGTGAAGAACGTTAAAATAAATTTATCGGCATTGGTTAAGGATCGTGAAATAAATTCAAGTCAGCCTATAATAATAATACATATCATGTACAGCTACCCTGAAGAAATGTATATCATGTGTCTAGAATGCTTAATAAGTATTTCCTTATTGCACATCATACCAGCCACTGACTTTCTTCGAAATATTAACGAGAGCTTCAATCTAATCAAATAAAAACCTCTTGTTTTCAGGTGCTGCAGGAAGTTGCTTGCGCAGGTTTTCTACGATGCCTTTTATGTTCTGTAATATTAATGATGTATGTGATTTTGCTCAACGTGAGGATTACAGTTTCTGGTTGTCCACACCAGAACCGATGCCGATGGCTATGACTCCCATTCCAGCAAGGGATGTAGGACCATATATTTCCAGGTTAGTCACCACGTTCTCGTCGCATATAGGATTACTCGTAACTTGACCTAATTCTGTAGGGATATGATGAATGATGTTGTGTTCATTCAAGAACTATTACGTATACTATATGCGGGTATTTAATTACGCCCCACGTCCTAACAATAATGATTATATATCTCACTTTAACATATTGTTATAAAATTATAATTGTACAAGACTTAAAACAATATATGTACGTACCAAAAGATTTTGTCGGAGAAATTTTTACTACAGCGACATGCAAAATAATGATCAAAGTTAACAGCAAGACGATTAGGTTTTAATATGTTGGCATATATGTACTAACGAGCGCCGACACTCAGAAAATATATGAAAATGGCATTTGGTGCTAAAAACTAATGTCATTTACCATATTTGGCCACAGCGTGAGCGTGTATAGAAAAAGGGATTTGTCTAAACTCCCAGAGTGTTATTCGACTAATACCAATATATATACAATATATATATACCTGCCTTATAATTTTATAAACTATTATAGGTGTCAAGTTTGTGAGTCACCAACAAGAACGATTGCAATACACAGTCAAAGCGATACACCGCCTCCTTGTCCGACAGACTGGGAGGAATTGTGGGTTGGATACAGTTTCCTTATGGTAATTATTTTTTTTCTTAATCATTATATTTTAACTAAAACGTTACTA
>DWPA01004100.1:0-13223 GCA_018251375.1 Calpodes ethlius | reverse complement strand
AACTACGTCCAATTATGCTTTCTACCGTCGATATGTACATTCCCTGTCTAATCAATGTGATACTATTTTAGCATTTTTCCAACCTGCAAGTCTTAACACCTAATCTTGTTGTACCAAGTTCCAACGCTCACGCATTAATTCCGCACACATGGACCGAAGCCAGCATTTTGCTTTCGATAAAAGAGGTGTGGAGTTCTTTTTCCAATTATTATTATATTTTTCAGTAAATTTATTTTATTATTTAATACTTTTATTTACCTGATACGCTTTATTTATTTAAATGATCGGTAAATCACTCAACGCATAATTTGTCATCATATTGGGAATTGTACTACATAATATTAATTTTAAAAGACAGATAAAAATAACAAGGCACCTGAACTAAGCAGACTTTTAACATCTATCGTAATAATTCAGTTTCAAACATATCACTTTACATATCGTACTTTACACAATACACAAACAAATAAAACTGTTATCATTTTAATATTCAATAATAAAATGTAACTTGAATTTTATTGATTTTCTTGTCATATAAACCATAATCCTAATGCCGAACTTAATCACACTCGAATGAAATCGTAACTCGATTCGAGTATAAAGAATCGATTTTTTAAAAAAAAAAGGTACCTGCAGAATAAAATTAAACAGTATTTCTTTTCCATTAACTCAACTGTCATAAAATATCCCTTGGAAATAAGCTTATGTTTACTTAAGCCCCCAATAAACTTGATAATGATGAAACAAACTCATTTGATGTAGCCTGGCAAGAAATAGTGAATCACCAACTGCTTTTGGTCGTTTGAATGGTGCTTTTTCAAACATGGTCGGTGGTGGTCAGTTAGTAACACGTGTTTCGTCTACTAATTGCACCTCACTAATCGGATACCTGTAACGAAAAGAAAACTCTCACATATCTAAACGATCCTACGGTCATAACACTGCCACAAAATATTTTCAATCCCTCAAAAAATTATAGATATGTCGTCGTAATATTACAACCAAGAACGATTTTTAAATGTTTTCAAAGTTCAAACTAAATTACCTGTAGATTAGTGGGGTGGAATATGTTCTAAGTCTACCCCTGCAAGCCAAAATCTACGGTACAGTACAAAATCTGTGCACTGTAATATCTACCTAAATTAAAGGTTGTGTGTGTTCAAAATCGTAGTTACTATACTTCAAAACGTTAGTTCATAACGCAATGTTAATCTAAGCTTAAATTTCTATTAACGATTGTTAAATACTACGAAGCGAGGGAAATATTATAACGTATACCATGAAAATCAAAGTTTAGAAAAATTGCGAAAAAACGCGGCACTTGACATCACTAGCAGATTGTGACGAGTACAAGAAATACAAGAATCAAAGAATATTTAGCAAAGGGAGATCGCCAGTTAAGCGATATCGCATGCTTGGCGAGATACCAAGCTTGGACTGACTTGGGTTCAAAATTTGTAAATATGCAAGCGTTGTTGAAAATTTCGTGCGTGATTCAGGACGGGCGTGACGTATGTGCGACATATTTGTGCGATGTCGCCACAAATTAAATTGTGATTAAAACTTACCCACGTTTTCACAAATAATGCTATGAGGTCTCACAGTGATATAAAAAAACAGGATCGATCGTTTGTGTTTGCATTTACTTCACTCTAGTTTCTTTAACAATTCCAATGACGAGGATAGGAATACGAACGAACGATTCTTACCTTATGTCCTCTTAGTATCATTTGTGAATAAGGGGATGAGACCCCATAGCAACAAGGATCACCGCTTCTACCCAAGTCAGCTAGGAAGAACGAGTTGATTATGTTGACCACTTACCATTGGGTGGTATCATCATTTGTCCACTTTACTTATATGACGTTAGTGTCGAGATAAAACCTCGTGTCATAAAACGATAATAATAATAACATTACAGGACCGTCTGGCTCGAGCAGTCCATCTTATGGTTTCATATTCAAGTTATACGATGAGTTCATCCATGTACATACATACCTAAACGTATACATACGATAAACAAACTTATTAATAAAAATTATAATTCACGACGATATCATTCATCGCTGACTACGAATACTGCAGACCTACTTTCTGCAATAAAAAATAATGGTCGGGTACTAAGTGATTGGTTTTCTTGAGATAAACAAACCATATACAGGAATATAAATGAAGTAGTGAAGACAGGAGTTATTACGTATTTTGACGAAGCCTAATTGGTAGGATCTATATCTTTATATAAGTAACAGATATCGTGTTCAAAACTTAGTCACGGGGTTTGGACAAAAACAAAACGCTTTTCTATTCACGGCCACGTTCAAATGTATGGCAATGACATTTGGTGTATAAACTAATGTCATTTGTCATTGTCGGAGCGAGGACGTCAAAAAAGGCGGGTTTTCTAGACCCCTAGGGAAGTTAGTTATGAGACATGTTTCATGTTTTCGGTTATTCGGTAGGTAGTTTTGATGTCTGCGAGAAGCAGGAGATTTAAAGTGCTTTTATGCGAGTAATTGAACGTTTATATTAATTAATCTGTGGCTTAAGTTAACTTTACAATATAGAATTATTAAAGGTTCAGAATTTAAAATGTTATTTCGTAAAGATAAATAAAATACTAGTATTAAAAGCGTAAAGGTTCAAATTTTTTATTTTAATGTAGAAATTGTTATTGACATTGAGGCCAAAATATAGTTTTCATGCGAATTTTCGTCTGTGTGAGAGAAATGAAGTGGAATGAACACAAAATTTGAAATGCCTTTTTTAAAGTTATTAAGCAAACAATTATTTAATACTAGGTTTTATGATTTATTAATTATTGGGGCAGATTTTATTTATGAGGTTGATAATAATAAAGCGTAGCAATGTTTTGGGCAATCATACTTCCTCTGACCCATTTTTAAACGTAATGTGAAGCAAGGGCGGGATAATAGTAGTTTAATGTTACAGATTATTACTAATTAGAAGCTTATTGCAAAGTAATTACTAATTAGGTATATCTTAGCCATCTGCACATAATATAAACTCTTACAATACTATCTATTGTATTAAATAAATATTTTAATCTACCTTACTTTTATTACCCTGTTTTCTAATTTTAAAATTACCTACACCATGTAAAGTACATTGTACACACTTATTAACTATTGGGTTGTCTGGAAAGTTTGTGCCGATATTTCAGTCATTAAAATGCAGCTCTTTCAAATATTAACGAAATTAAGGAAACTTTTTTTCCAAATGTGGTTGAAACCTTCCCTTTTAGTATATGTACAGTGTACACATGTCACTTGTTTTCAACTGTGATATATTCAGTCAGACCTTACACGCTCATACCAAAAATAGGCACGACCTTTCCGGACAACATCACACGAAATCATATAAATTATCACATTTTGTTATATCCTTTGTACAAATTTGTGAAGCCTAATATTTATTTGCATATTTTTGTGAATGACTAAATTGACACTTGAACTTTTTCGATGTGGGAGGTTCAGTGTGTGTACCTACTATATATGAATAAATCATATAATGTACTATAGATGAATTATTAAATATGATTACTTTCTAGTAATATTAATGATTTTATATAATGTTTGTGTTGCTATATACAAAAACTGAATGAGCAATTTATTTTCCATAAAATAATAGATTCTTTTAGATTATATTGTTCGTGTTTAACAGTAAATCGAAATAAAATCAAATTAGTTGTAGATGGTAACACTGAGACGAACAACTTTTTATATTCTGTAAAACAAACCATTTTATTAATGAATTTAAATCAATTACACATCTGAAGTTTATTCTACGATAAGTGCCATGTTATCAAATATTATCTGTATTTATTTATCTATTTTTTACACCTAATCTGTAAAAATGCGTTTTCATCTACTTAAAATATTTTATACGCTTCTCTATCACCAAAATTAAAGTTTCTGATTCTCACAATTTTAGATACCATTAATAAAGCTTAATATTTCAGTATTTGTGATAAATTGCTACGTAATTCTAACAATTCAATAATTTTTCGAAATAATCACGAATTAAACACATTTTTGGGCCCTAAAGGCAAGAAATTTAAAACTATTAAAGCTTAGTCTTTCTAGATATGAAGAAGTCGAGTATCTGATATTAGGATGCATATATTGTTATTTAGATATTTCCTTTCATTGATTTCATGTGAAAAATCATTTAATCCTATATGTATTATTGATACACTTATGCACGTCAATTATTGATTCTACCCTCATTTCGGAAAGGTGCTTTGTGATGGAAAAGAAATGACGAAATAAACTCCTCAGCTGTTTGTTCTTGTTCCTCTTGTAAACCTACATAATTTGCTCTTATAACCTTTAATAAAAAGATTGGTTTCAATGTTTTGAAATTAATTCCATTTTAATTGGTAACTGGTAGTAATCTCATTCAAATAATTTGAGTACCTATTAGTAACAAATATATTTGTAAATACTTGGAATATAACCAGTGACCCATTAGATGATTTCAAAATATAATATCAACTAAAAAAAATGCTTTGAATATTGTAATTTTTAAGTTAAATATACTAATTCGGTACCAAATAATTCAATCAACAAGCAATTTAGAATTAATAATGAATACTGTATTGTTTAGCTTTGAAAGCTAGGTTTCATTACGAGCTAAGCTCTTTAGTAGAAAAATTTGAATTATTTTTATAATAAAATGATGCATTTGAGTATTGTGTTTCAATTTTTACTATCCCATCTAATATCCGATTCTACCTCCTAACCAATCAGACTAGCTAAAGATGGCCTGTTAATATTTAAATATGGAATTAATTGACACAACAGCTATCGTCCTTGTGGTGTATTTGTGTGAAGCGTAAACATTAAACATTTGGATTATCAATAGTGCCAAAACTAAAAACAAAATCAAATAATTACCATATGAGTTCTACCAGGCTAACCGTATAAACCAGAAACAAACTTGAATGAGTCCAACTGAGACTAACCAAAGAAGTTCATGGACAGTTTGGATTTTTTCTGCAGGATGGACAAAAATTACCTACTTAATAAATATATTAATTATATTGGCATAAGCAAAAAATAATTGTGGGCTTATTACAGTTTTTGTAAATCATTTAAAAACAATAACAATCAAAAATTTGAACATTTTATTTACAAACATAACATTTACTTACACTAACAACACATTAGCTAATAGGTATCAGTACTAAATTTACAGTGTTATTGCCTAATAGCCTTTGGAGCCCCTGAATCTTCTTCTGGCATCCAGCTGAAAGTACAAAAATTGTTTGTCACTTTACAAAATATTTACCTTAAATACATGGTCATATCATAACACAGTACCACATATTATCCACTTAGGCATTGATAAAGGACTCTATTCAAAATTCGTAGGTTTGCTACGCCAACATAAGCTGCCACAGAAATATATGACATTAATTGGAATGACAGTGGCGCCACCTGTAAAAATTTGTTGTACCAACCTTTGTGGGCTCATACACAACAACTTTGCTAAAGATCATCACATGATTAAATGTACTGTTTTCGATTCTATAAAGGTCATACGGACAAACATTCATTTTTATATATGAGACTAATGATTTAGATAAAAAAAATTACAGACCATTGTACCTGAAGTTTCATCATACTAACTCTGTCTGTATTTTAATTGGAAATTCTTATTTATAGTTAGTGTTACTTTTAATGAAGTGTTATTAATTTAATGAGTGTTTTCACAACATATAAGATAAAAGTAAAAACTGAACGAATGAAACATTACCTAAAAAAATGGCCCCTAAAAGTGTGTATTTGCCACTTTAGATCTTATTTGGATATAATTATGTGATACGTAAAAACTAAAATTATTTGATATATTTGAGATACATAGGCCATCAAAGCATTTGATGATACATACCAATGATCTCTTACATTCGAAAAAACTTTGACGCAGCTGCAAACATTCTGATGGAACGGTGCCATCTTTTAAGCACTCTCTGGGAGTCTTTTTATCCTGAAAAATACAGTTATCCATTTTAACATTGTATTGAGGTGATCAGAAATAAGTAAAACATACCACAACCTTAAAAATATTAATACTTTCTTAGTTTTTCTTTGGATTTAAAATTGTTTGAAATAAAAATTGTAATGTAAGATTAGTATATTATTATATATTAATGCCTGATTCAAAATTATAGGCAAACCTAAGCAATAAATCATATTTATAACTTAAAAAAAATGAACTTCATAAATTTCAGGAAACATTTTCAGTGATAATAATAAGGAAGATACTAACCTTCCTACAGCAATTACTTTCTAGCAAACACATTTTGAGATCAGCTCTTATGCCAGCACAGGACGTCTTATCAGCTAAACCAACTTCATCCGGGCCAAAAGTAACCATGGTTACAACAGTTATAAATTATCAGTCAGGATTCTGAGGAAAAAACACAGTACTTGCTATTGCTCCCGTAAAAAATAAGTGTAAAATTATCTCGTCCTATTGATAAAATTCGACTGACTTTTGTTTTTATATTCTGACTTTACACAAGCAAAAACTGTCATAAAACAATATGTCATTCTACAGTCAAAAATGTCATTGGCAACTTAACAGGTCTGCTCAAGCTGAGTGACAAGACTATGACAGCTCTCAGCTGTTTTGGAATTCATAACATTTCAATAAATCAATTGCAGAGCGAACTATTTCTTACTATATTGATAAGTGATACGTCAGTCATCAAAGTCCAAAAATAACTAATAACTCAGACGTTACAACCAAAACAAATAGGCAATTAAGATATGCAATTACGTTGCATGTAATAAATCGAAAGTGTTTGCTTTATTGTAAAGATGAGGGGTGTTTTCCTTTCGTTCTCTAGAAAAGTGTCGCATGTGTGTAGTTTAAAACCTTACAAAGAGACTAAATGGCTAATGCCGAACGGAAATCCAATAGGAGTGTATGTTTACAACTGTGTCGCCGAACAGAAGGTTCCAATAATTCTTAACGATCCTCATATCGCGACGTGGTACTCTTGCGGCCCTACAGTGTATGACTCAGCTCACTTAGGTCACGCTTCTTGCTACGTAAAACTCGATATAATCCAAAGAATTTTAAAATCATTTTTTAATATCAAACTTGTTACGGCTATGGGCATTACTGATATCGACGACAAAATAATAAAGAAGGGGTTAGAAACAAACACTGACTTTAGAACAGTGGCTAAGCAATACGAACACGAATTTTGGCTTGATATGGCTAGTTTGAATATAGAAAAACCATTGTTAATTACTAGAGTATCGGACCATATCAATACTATACAGAATTTCGTCAAGAATTTAATTGATTCTGGCGCGGCGTACATAGCCGACGACGGCTCAGTATATTTTGACACTTCCAAGTACCCTGCGTACGGTAGACTACAAAAAATGCAAGACTTAGGAGAACCTAGTAATGATTATAAGAGAAATAAAATGGATTTTGCTCTATGGAAGGGATATAAACCTGGAGAACCCTACTGGGAAGCTTCTTGGGGTAAAGGTAGACCAGGGTGGCATATAGAATGCTCTGCAATGGTCAGTAAGGTATTTGGTTCACAAATAGATTTTCATGCAGGAGGAATTGACCTCCAGTTTCCTCATCATGAGAATGAGGAGGCACAATCCAGTGCTTATCACAACACGAGGCAGTGGACCAACTATTGGATACACGTCGGGCATTTGAATATAAAGGGTGACACAAAAATGTCTAAATCTCTTCAAAATACAATGTCTATTCCTGATATCTTGCAAAATTACAGTGCAGATACATTCAGAATGGCCTGTCTTATGTCCAACTACAGATATCCAATGGAGTATAGCTCTGAAGTGATGACAACTGCTCAAGAAGTCTTAAATAAATTCAAATTCTTTTTAAAAGATGTTTACGTGTATGTAAATAATAATGAAACTGGCAACGCAGATTACAATGATAAACTATTAGATTTGTTACAAAATATAGAGGAAAAAAATATGGATTTCTTAAGATCAGACTTTGATACTGCGTCCTGTATTAGTTCCTTAATAAACCTAATAAGTAAAACACACCAATTGATGAAGCTTAATGCATCTGATTATTACCCAGTGCCGGTTATCTTAATAGCTGAATATGTCACAAATATGTTAACAAAATTTGGTTTGAAACTACAAGACACGTCCGAAGAAACCATATCAAATTCTATAGTGGACACACTTGTAGAATTTAGGCATACTGTAAGATTAAATGCATTGAATAGTAAAAATAAAGAACTGTTGAATGCCTGTGATACAGTAAGGAACAAACTGAAATCAGTGAAAGTACAAATTAATGACTCCAGCAAGACCCCATCATGGGTTTACATGAAGTAAAATCACACTTGAAACTAATTGACTGAAGTATAATTTTCTTTTCATGTCTTTAAAGTAATGGTATAATCCTCTCATTGTAAGAAGACTCTTAACTCAGGTTGTGGGACTGATATGTGTTGTGAAAATGATCAGTTTAACATTGGATGGAGGCGCGCTGGCACCAAAATCTACAAAAGGATTCATAATATTAATTATGTTTTCCTTCAACTTCTCCATCAAGTATTATCATTGAGATTGTTCGTGCCACTAGGCATTTCTACCGTTTTCATCTAAATACCATATTGTATTATTTCACCAACGACTTATACAAATTGTGTTGTTATCAAATATATTTGTAAGACTGTAAATCTGTACAGAAATATAATATTGTTATTAAATTATTGTGATATTATTTTACCAAAAAACTTACCACTAAAAAAATAATGATAATATGATGATGATAATCATGTATCTTGAATTAAAAAAAAAAAGTTGATAAGTCATAATGTTGTTTAAAATCAAACAAACACAGCAAGATATGATAAATTATATTTGTTTAAGAGTTCACATCACACACTATTGTATCATGCTGGCTATTGAACCATTTGCCATCACAATTCACAAAACCGTTGTACAAAAGTGTTCACACAGTTCATCAGTCTTACTTGTTACGATCCCAGTGCGACTAACACAACACAAATGCTTTGTTCTTTACAATAAACTTTAACACAAAACAACTGAGCAGATTTTTTTAATAATCTTAAGTACAATTAACATACAATTTTAATGATGGATAATCAGTAGTGATATTTTCCTTGACATGGGGTAAACCTTAGACAATAAAGACCAAACTGTGAGTACCCACTAAGTCCAAAATGTAAGGGTTCTTAATAATATTGGGTTTTTGTTATATTTTTACAACAGATCAAAACACGGTGTAGTTATAAATATGTGATGCAATGTGTATAGAAAATAAAATATTATGTTTTAATGTGTTACGGTTGCAATATTGGAAATCCTATTGGCTGTTTCACTGCTTCTTGGTTGGCAAAACGATCTTAAATTATATGTTTTGAGCTTATAAAAATATAGCTATCAAATCTCAATACTTAATAATTACCAGGACTTCACTTCCTTTAGAGGTCATCAATAAGTTATATTACAAGTTCAAGTGGAAGGGTTGAAGTGTGACAAGGAACGGTCCAAAATTTATGACGTCACATCTCAATACCTATGTATTGAAACATGAAATTTGAATTAACTATTAATGAATAACTTATAAGTCTGTTCAGAAACGACAGTTTACGTCGGAACTGGCTGAAATTGAAAACAAAAATAAATTGTTCGTATTTATAGTTAAATAAAATTTGTAATATTTATAAATAGGTTATTCTGTATGTAATTTAATGTTTATAAAACCGAAACAAAAAATGACTCAGAAACACATTACATTTTTAATTATTTACATTATCCTTTACAGAAAGTTTATCGTCCGATTTCAAGCATCACATATTACACACCACTATAACACGTATTGCAATTCACGTTAACGTCAGCACGGGAGATTGGTCCCATTCACCCCGCTAGCATTGCCCTGTCGACGGGGTGAATAAGGAAATTATTCCATAGTTTCAAATAGCTATGATATTTTTCAAAATTAATCGCTCAGATCAAAGTTCATTTACTCTAGCATAAGAGGTAGAATAAATTTACAATATGTTCGATAGCTCTTATTATTCTAATTTCATCGGTATATATTTTACGAATTACTTTCATTCGAGATTACCAAATTACTAGACCAAATTTTACGTTTTATCCCTTCATACTGATAGAACGAACACCAAAAAAATCCCACCTTTCGTTGATAAGGGCAATGATATCGGGGTGAATAGAACCAACCATAACATATTAATTAATCTTCGTATTAATTGATCGGTATTTGCATCCCATTCTTGTCGAATATAAAGTTCTCTGCCTTATACACTCTCCACGCAATGAAGTAATCTCTGGTCATCTTGAAGAGGGTGTAGTAGTTGATGAATAGCAGTATGACTATGGAGAAGAAGTTGTTCCAAGCCAGCGAACTGAACAGCAAGAACAGCTGGAGTACCACTAGAGACAGTTGGAGGCAGAGGAGGAGACACAGCAGTGCCGGGGGATTGCTGAACACCGACTGGAAATATAATGTTTTTTTTTAAATTAATATTAATTTACTTTGCAATTATATAATCAACTATTGGAAAGAATACTCTAATTTTAAAAGGTTTATATATGTATACGTAAATTACAAATTATCATTTGCTTTGGTGAAAGTAAACATTGTGTTTACCCACAAAAGAGTTTTCTATAACGTTTTCAAGGGTTTAGGAAGTCTGGTAGCACGTCCTTGGCCATATGGCCATAGCCTGTTTCCCCGATCATTAAGGGCAACCTAATCTCAATAGCGGGACAATCATAAGTACGGATACTCACAAAGAACCTCAAGTGGTGCGCGTTGTCAGGCTCCGCGGCAACTACAGCGGTACCCGCGATGTACGTGTTGCCCGTGTGCCGCACGCGAGCCCCCAGGCTGTGGTACTTCGCGCCCGACCATTGCTGAACATCTGAACTATCTGTAACCAAAACCAAAATTTATTGGTTACTATGGAACACTGTGAGCTTACTTAAGAATTACAAAATACCAAATATATTCCAAACAATAATTAAATAAATGGAGGACCTACATTATATTTGGCTCTCCAATATTACGATTAAAACACGTAATTATCATCGATTTCAAAATGCGTTAGTATTAGTATCCTATTAGTACCTGAAGTGTCAAGAGGTAGCGGTGCCCAACGCCCTAGATGTCGCGCGGCGCGGTGGCACGTATCAACCACGCTGGCCGGCAACAGATGGGCGGTGTACCGGCCACACAAAGCACCCCATACGAGGCATACCTGTTGCGCGGCTGGAAGCACCTCGTAGTACACGTGGGGCTGCAATTGATATTAGTAACATCTCTATCAATACAGAATATTAACTGATTTCAATGTTTTGATGCCAATAATATCTTTCTTTTTGTGATCCCAGCTACATGGATACTATAATTCAGCGACATGTATTTTGTCTGACCAAATTGGTAGTTTGGAACCCAACAACGTCAACGATTGATTTTAACAGGAGGCAATACTTAAGATATAACGTAAATGGTACAATTTGGTTTCGAAAAACAAAAGCTCGCACTGGTCTTTGATAACATAACCTACCTGTACAAAACAGCAGGGAACAAAGCTGCTATAATACGCCGCTAGTACCGAGTTGAACAACAGTCTCTTGACGCGAGAGTTGAAGTCCTTCCTCAAGACATCGACCTCAGCGCGCGCCGCCACGGGCTCGTGAGAACAGCTGTGCATCATCATCTCAGAGTGATTCAACTCTAAGAACGGGCCGGAGTTGAAACCGAACAAAAGGACGTAGATCACAGACCTGCAAAAATAATCTATTTAGCCAGATTAAACTCATTACATTAAATAAAAATCGTATGTGCAAATATAACTATATTAAATAATTTAATCTACTTGAAAAACAAAGTTTTGAGACATTGTAATTTTATTTAGACATTATAATATAATGTAACTTTGTGATAATATAATATGATATAATTATGTCACTGCCTCCTAAATAAAGGGCTATAGGCTTTATCTGTTGGTCCCATTCACCCCAATACGTCCTGTCAATCGGATCAATTGGGATTTTCAATACAAAATTATTTATTTATACAGATCTTACTATATCTACAGATACATTTATATCAAAATCTTCTGGATTGCGGAGTCTTGATTAATGTTTGTATTTTAAAACACTATATAGTTTGAGATCATAATGTAATTGAAACAGAGAACTTGGGATGTACTTACGGATATAAAAGATAGAATATTTTCAGTATGGAATGCTTAACGAGTAAGAAAAAGGCACAATATGCCAGTGCACCGTATTCAACACCAAGTATAAACATCCTGAAAGAAAAAAACTGATTTGAAATGTCTAATGCAAAATTGATAACAAGTGTAAATCTCGACTAAATCTAAACAAAATTATAAGTCTGTTCTTTTCATGTACACACACTCATATTAAAAAGAGTTAATGTTTCTACAAAGTAATCTTTGAAAGTACTGCTATTAAAAAGTCTTTCTCCAGTAGAGTCCTATGTCATTACCGAGTGTCATAATGCTATATTATTTTGGAATTATCAATTGCACCTGAACTAATCCGAGGTTGGTTGCTAAGCAGCATATAAATTTAATTGGCTTTTAAAAAAAAAAAGCTTTTTCTAAATAAATTCAGAAGATCTCATCCTGTCACAAATTAAACATAAATATAATTTATAAAATACATATCAGAAAGCTTGATACTCATTAAGTTATAATGCAGTTATAAATAATTTTAGATAAGGCCCCTTTGAACAATACAATGTTGTTATAATTACTTAGAATTATAACATTATGTGCAACAACCTGCATATACTAATGAATCACCTCCATGTGACTCCCGTCATGGAGCTGAAGTTTAAACATTATCAATAATGTCGAAGGGTCATTTTAAATTGTCAATAATTAATATTTTATATTCTATTGTAGATATTAATTGAATATTTCATACACAATTCAGCTATCTGCAATAATTCTCTGCATAAATCTTGAACTATAAATATCATACTCCAATGGACATTGAAAAAAAATAAAAAAATCTTCTCTTTACATTCTATCTATCTATCAGCCTTTAAAGGTCCACTGCTGGACATGGGCCTCCCCTAATTTGCGCCACTTAGACCAGTCCTCTCCCTATACACATTAACACAAGGTTTTTAACACCGTAATTACATCT
>DWPA01004099.1:0-13225 GCA_018251375.1 Calpodes ethlius | reverse complement strand
GATATAATAAAGAAAATAATTATGGATTTAAAGGCGCAAAATACGATGACTAGTCGATGTATGAATCTATGTACATATGTCGATGTATGTTTTGATGGTCCCGTAGCCTAGTTGGTAGTGACCAAGCGAAAGGTCCTGGGTTCGAATCCCGACCGTGGCAAATATTTATGTGACAGATAAATATTTGTTCTCTGGTCATGGGTATTAGTGACATGTTATTTGTGTTGCCAATGCCACCAGCGACACAGGTAAATCCTACTGCGGAGGTATGGGTGTGTTAGGGCTTTTTTATTATTTATTAAGAACCTGAAACTTTTACACAAGATAGTAGTTCCTTCCAAAGTTCCTGCAGTAGTGATTTCAATTGCATTATATTGAATTATAATTTGACATAATTGTTACTTTATAAATACAAACTATATTTATTGAACACGTAACATTATATTGAAAAACTACAATTAGTTCACAAACGGACAAAAAGCGATCTTATCACTAAACCAAGTATCTCTTTTAGACAATCATAGACTTGAATAATTCAATTTATTTGTTAAAGGACATGGTGAAGCTTTATTTGTTGCATTGAACATTATGAAGACAAATTTGTTATATACAGTGATAACGCAATTGTTTGGTCGTCTTTGACTGTCTTTGCAACAAGCGCTCGGTAAAAATCTTGGACGCATTTCTAATTTGTCAAAATTACATATATACGGAGTAGAAAATAATTATCTTTTTGTTAATGAACTTTAATGCATACCTAAGAGTACTTACTATAAATATTCGCAGAGATCTATAAAGTCAGCCCAATTTACACTTGGCTGTCGCAGCCTGAATTGAGTTTTATCTTCTATTACAGTCAGACGGGAAACAAGCCCACTAGTAGAATTTGAAATTTGGACTTGCGAGGGTGGAAATGGAAAACATTCATGTGATGTCATATCCTATGAATACTATTTTCGTGATTACTATTTCGTGATATTCGGCTGATTTCCTACGGACGAATTCGGCCAATCATTACGTTCTACCATATTTACAATCCCTGAAACATTTGAAAAATAAATAAGAGTGAGCATGTAAATCTATTAAAAATAAAATACAAGATTTATAGAGCTCAACTAAAGATTTTACGTGCACCTAAATATATCGGATTATAGGGATGTAAACCAATGGTACCATTATGATTTTAAAATAAAAAATATAATATTCCATTAATAGAATAAAACTAATACAAGTTTAATTGAATATTTAACTGCGACTGTTGAATAATCCTATAAATGATGATTATTTATTATTGTTTTATCTACTTACATTACCAGAATTTACGGATACATTGAATATTGGGAACGCCCGTGGTTACTTCAGATGCATAAGATACATAGTATTTGAATGCCGACGATTCAATTTGCTCTACAACGAAATACCTTGAGGCAAACGCCAGCTAGTTATTTAACTTAACTAAATAGAAATAAATTCGACAGAGATGTTTTTTAAAAATAAACTAGTCATTTGCATTTTATTCAACTGCAAGTATAAAATTCTTTCCGAAGCAAGCTCTCTGCCGTTCCCTTCAATTTGAAACTACAATATACTTTATAATTTCAACGAAGTTTAAAGTATAATTTTAATTTATTTCTTAGGTATATAAAAAGTTTCATTTACTTTTGTACTACGAGTGGTTTAAGATTTTCTTTTAAAAGTACATCAGATTGTGAGACCTTATACAATGTAACAGGCATTATTTATTTATGATTATTAAAATTTAAAATATTTTATATAATAACGAACAACTATTCCCAAGTTCTAAGGGCCTTGTACTTGGTTCTAGAGCTATGTTAGAGGTACCCTGTTCATCCATCAAGATAAAGAAAAGTTTCAATTAAACAAGACATTGAAATTTTCGTGTGTTTGTGTGCGTGCGATGACAAGACAAAATTGTGAGAATTAGTGTAAAAATAACCTACCAGAAAGTAATCCAAGCTTACAAAGAAATGATAAAACGTCTATAATCCGTAACGTCTGTTTAAAACTTCACCAATAACTTCGTTCGAATAAAATTTCTCGGGTTCGATTATGTCCATGTCAATGCCGCGCGAGGAATCTAAGTTATTCATATATAATATAAGTCAATATGTATACTTCTGAGTCCGCATGTAATACATTATTTTATCTACTAGAAGCAATCTCAAAATTTGTGGAATATTGATATGATTACAGATAAAGCGTTAAGAATAATAGTAATTAAGGATATGAAAAAAAATAATTAATTATCATCGATAATCATTTATTTACATGTGCACGTCACTATTACATGTACTCATTTCGAATTTAATTTCAAAAATTTATATTTCGAACATTTTTAAAAGCATCTTATGAAAGAGAAAGTATCACAATAGTTCTACGTCGTAATGGAAAGAAAGCTACTTTCAAATGGTTAGAGACAAGATGTGATTAGAATTTCGGGAGAGTGCATGTAAGTTCTCGAGGGACCTTCCACAATTTGATCAAACTAGCGAAGTTTCTAAGTACGTACGTGATGTAAACTTTGGTACATGTATGTATGGGGGCTGATCGGTTAAGACGCCTCGGGCTTTAGTTAAAGCATGTTCTGTTTAACAAGTTTCACGCTGACAATTTTGAGTAATGTATTAATAACTCACACATTCGCATCCAGCACTCGGATTTACTGATTGATCTTATCAACATAGAAAAGATACGTTACAAACACTTTACATTTATATAAATATAAATGAATGTTTGTCTGTATGTCTTTTATAAAATCGTAGACCATGCATTTGATCATGTACAATCTTTAGCAAATTTGTTGTACATGAGCCAACGAAGGTGTATAAGTTGGTATTGGTACCAATTTTCGATAGATGGCGCCAAAGTCACAATTTGAAAAAATCAATAAAACGACACAAATTGATTAAATATTTATGTAATGTCCTTTCTTTAAATGTATTTTAGTTGTTGGCGTAGCCACTTGCGCGGGGTACAGCTAGTTCTAAATAACATCAATCGTAGGTCTAGATCGTATCGTCGTTCGCTTTATAATCTATGTTGTAATACTTGGGCTGAGTTTCAGAGCCTAATTCAATGTGCCGTATACTTAATATATTTCATTTCAATATAACATTACTTCAACCAATGAATAATTCTCTACCGACCACGGGTCTTTACTCATAACTGAAGACACTCAGAGTATATATACTTCACCATGCTACTCAAAAATGCGGATTGTTGAAGAGGTTAAAGGTCAACTCAAGTATAGGGAGTTTTATGTCAGTTGAAAATGGCATGTTTTGCGACTGCTATCTAACGATAACAATCGTAACCGACGGCTTTACGTCTTGTTTTGTAATTTATATAACCGGTGTCGTTTATCGCCGCACTTTGGTGGTACAAGATACGCAGTTGTTGTCAAACTCAAGACAGTAATAAAAATAGTAAGGAGGCCGAAATTTATAAAATACGAATTAGTTTAGAAACCCTGCTCTTATTTCATGAACTTTCTCTCAATGTACTATATGAACGACTTTAGTGGCCTATTATTGTTATTCAAATTCTATTAATCAAAAAACTTAATTTAATTAGGTCGTAGTCCTTCTATTGACTTCGTTCGTGAGAACCCGTATGGGTAAGGTTTCACGTAATGATTACATTATCAACATTGGTATTAAGTAGTTAATATTGATTTTCTGTAATGTGCTTGTTATCACCCTCCTGCCTGATTTAGTCGTGAATTGGTTCATCGTGTTACGACTGGTGCTTGAAAGGCATTTCTATCTTTCTTTCCATATTCTCTTTTCTTTCTTAGTGAATAATGCATCAGTGATACATTTTGTTTTGCTACCGGCCTTGTATGACCGTAGTAATTTAGTCTTGGTAGCTCATCATCTGGTATGTTAACTATTTATATATAAAATATAATTAGCAATCAACCTACATTTTCCTGAACATTCAAAATCCCACAGCTATTAAATTAATATAAAAACTTCGTACATTTTATAATCCTAGCAGCTATAATATATAGCTGCCCATTTTATTTTTCACGTTTAGTATTGTGCTATGCAAAATTGCTAACTGACCATTGGTATATCCAAAAAACATTTTCGCATTTATACGTACTGATTGTAAAAGCGATTAAAAATCGGCCCACCGCTCCCGTGCATTACCGTCGGCCTGGTTTGAGCTTGTTTTCGGTTTTGGCTTCATGTACAATGAAATAAATGAACAACAGTTTTAATTTACTGTATTGGAAGTTATGAAAACAATATTATAAATATAATAAATATTGGTGATCCGAATCAACAGACATTTACCACACTGGATCTGAACTTACCATTTACGAAGTGTACACACATTCACGATACTAGAAGTAGGATCCTAGAATGTGTTAGTAGTGAAATCGACATGATGTGGAAGAATGAGATATTGAACGACCTTGAGACATCCAAACAATCTATACTAAAGAGCAAAAAATTCTGTATTTCATAAAAGTTTCGATTATAATAATATTCGTATATATTTTTATAAATATAATGGCTTCCACTTGGAGACGTATGTAGTCATCGTTGTTCATATCATACGCATAACCAATATGCTTACGTGTACATAAAAGAAAAAATGAAAGAAAGATAAAAAATAAAACAAATTCAATTAAAATTTTAAAAATAATGTTTTATCATCGATTTAGTCACGCGTATTAATTTTGCAATTCTAATACTCATTAGATATTAGTTGGAAATACTTAAAGTCCAAGTGATCGACGGCGTTGTCTTACAATTAATGCAAGCTGCTTCGAGGGCACTTCATTACCGTTACTATCGTTAATAGCATTATTAATTTTACACTTTCAAACCGAGAGTACACTAAGCCATCCACTACACTAGTTATCGTCAGATAACAATCGTTATATCGTCTTTCAAGTGACATAAAACTGTCAACACTTATCTTGGCCATTTACTCTAATACTAAGTTTCTCTTTACTAACTCTCTCTCTTCTCTAGGCCTCCTTAATTAAGAAGAGAGGCCTGTACACATCAGGAAGCCAGTACTAGGCTCAACCAATCTAGTAATTGAACCATATCAAAATCGATCAGAACACATCGAGTCCTGTAATATCGTTATCGTTGGTCAATAGATCTTTAATACTTGAAGCGTGAAATAACCAACGACCGGCACTTGTTTCTGTTATGTGACTGTTGTACCGTTTTAACATGTCTCACTGGACATGTGTTTTGTATATACTAGCGTTTGTCAGCGATGCCCTATATTTGGACTTCAATTATTTCACAGGTGTGAATGAATGAATTCTCATATAAATTTGCGTCAGCTTAAGTCGTGCAACATTTTGACTGCGTCAATGTCGCATGTCTAAAAAGATGTTAAAAATAATACCAGCTATATAATAGTGAGACTTGCAAAATTGAATTTGACAAGAAATCGAGAAGCGCTGATTCAATTAGGTATTGAATTCATTGAGGTATTGACAATTTTAAGAAACACCTCTATACATTATAACGGCCTCTATACAATATAACATTTTATCATGTTATAGTTACTAAATGAAACATTATGTTGCACCAGCCAACTGCTAATGTAATGGCGTATTCGAAAGGAAAATGCAGAACATTATTGCTTGGGAGTTTGATCCCACTACTTCTCTGGTCTATTAAGAAAGTAACACTTAGCCATGACCTTACTTGGCCCACTTAGTATTTGTAGAGACTTATTTACTTTTTATATTACATAACTTATAACTTATTGTAATAAACTATTGTAAGATAATATATTAGAATACATAATATAAGAAATTTACTGCCACGATAACGACCCGTTTG
This sequence comes from Calpodes ethlius, assembly GCA_018251375.1. NCBI lineage: Eukaryota > Metazoa > Arthropoda > Insecta > Lepidoptera > Hesperiidae > Calpodes > Calpodes ethlius. Next base: position 7,382 of record DWPA01004099.1, on the reverse strand, counting down.
ATCGAGTCAACAACCTCTTTCTGACGCTTTAAATAACATTAATGTATTGTAATAATTAAGCTGTATAAATAATGTAAAATAATCTTCTACAAAGAAACAGTTGCAACGGACTCGGTTTAATTCATGCAAGAGGTTTACTCAAGCTGTCTGTCTGTATTTACATTGTGAGATCAAAGAGCACTTAGCATTCGTAGCAGTATTGTAGCAATCACTGCTACGCCAACTTCAGTGGCGTAGCAAATCAAGTGCTACGTGTTGACACGTAGCGGAGTCTACGAATGTGTTCAACAGTTGTAAAAGTGTGCTTTAAATTAATTAGAATTAGAAAGTAATATCATGATATTGCGCAATATATGTGGAATCTTGGTATTTAAATGGAGATAATAATACCAGATTTTATTTTCAATCGAAGTAGGTCATAGATGCAATGCTTAACCTTCAGGTCAGATGATCGCCTCTTGTATATGTATAACCGGCAACCTAGAACACCTTTCCAACTTGAACACAGTTTATATAAACGTTTATAATTTCTTACTCATTATCAGATTTAAGCAGCAAAAATATAGAACCAGATTAAATTCGTCTTCCCTTTATTAGCTGTTGCAGAACTCCATCTTCTTCCATCTATCTCCATTGTTTCACGTTACCCAGTTTACACAATTACCCCTGAACTTGGAAACAATTATCAACCTGAACGTTAGTTAACCTATTATCACACTAGTTCCATTTACCTATGAGTGAAGCACAATAATCGGCTTTATTAGATGTGGGGATCAACGCAATAATAGCGCTCAAAGTACGCGTGCGCTCAGCCACTGGCCGGTATTCATGGCGCGCTGCGGGAACAGGATTGTTTCGACAATGAAATGCGATTTACATTCATCATCCATTCAACGATCCTAGATAGTCTATGCTATGAGTCTGGTATTAGTAATTTTGAGCGCGCTCGCCTCGGTCATCTTGACGCCAAACGACAGCTTCTTAAAACCCGACACAAGTTCTCCTATAACACGTATAATTTTAGCGGGCTTCACTGCACTATCTGTGATCGAATATTTTAAACTAAATTCGGTTTTGCAAGTCACACTCGCGATCACGAACTAAAAAATAATTAATAGTGGGTCCATCGAAAGTCACAATACGTTAATTCAATCAGTGGTACATGTTAAGATTAAAACGTGTTGATGGTTGAGCGATTTATAGGATATTTTATGACTAAATAATAACCGTCTGCGGCTTCGCCCGCGTGATCCCGGGATATCGGACAAACTTCTTCATAATGACAGTGGCGCAATCTGTCGAAAATGTGTCGTACCAACTTAGAAACCTTCGGAAATCATCATATAAACGACATACAGGCAAACATTAATTTTATATCAATAGATAAATCGCACTGTGATTTATATTTCTATTGCTTTTTTCATAAATTTTATATCGATGCTTGACTGTTGTCCCTTCTGACATATGTATGATGTATGGATGGATGAATTCTTAGGTTGTTAAATAGTCTTGAGCATAAAATATTTATTACTAATTATTTTCAGAGCTGTGATGTAAATTATTATATTATTATGTAATTCAGTTTAACAGTTGATTGAGTTTCATTGTTTCACCTGATAAGCCTTGCTTTTATTTGATTATTAAATTATATTTCTACAGATTCCTTAAAATTAAGTGAGGGATGTTAGAAACTTTGAATGAAACTTAGAAACAATATATTATGTATGTTAGAATAGTTTTTTAAGTGTAAGATATTGAATATTTTAATTTTCTCTCACGTATGAAAGGTACGTAACATATGTTAGTTATTATAATACTAGATACTTTATAAATTCCTATCAAATAGTAACAAAATAATAAGTTATCTGGAAAGTTCGTGCCGATTTTCGCACATGGGACTTGACTGAATATATCACAATTATTGAAAACAAATGACATAAGTACACTGTACATATTCTAAAAGAGTTTCGGCCATATTGGAAAAAGTTTAGTTACGATTCATTAATTTCGTTTATAATTGAATGAGCTGTGTTTTAATTGTCCTCAAATATCGGCACGATGTTTCCGGAAAACTACGACGGAAAATACAGCCTAATAATAATGTATCTACAAATCTGTTCATTCTACTGATAAGAAGATATATGAGTAGTGTTCAGGCCTCCGTCACAGTAAGCGGCTAGGTTAGCAGGCTGCTAATAGGTAGTAGTCCCGTTCTGAATTGCTAATGCTAGCACTGACGAATGCTAACTGCACATTTGTCTAGCTGCTGAATTATTTACTAACCAAACAGCCGGCGCGCCTTTATTTGGCGCAAGCTAACAATAACACGGAATGTGCGTTTAATTCAAAATTATGTGTTATAATTATATTACATCGGGTAACTTTGAACATTCAAATTATTTTCAGAATTTATTTGTTTATTTAGATATATATATTTAGGGATCTGGGTTCGATTCCCAGGGACGCAGAAATTATATATGTATGTACCTATATCTGTGTTGTTCTTGACATATACGACTCAGGGAATCCTGGAGTAGAGCTCCGAGTGGGTGATATTATTACATATTATTTTTCATAATGTTTACACTAAAACAGCAATATTTTACTTATTATTATTTTTTAAAAGCTGATATAATTAAAAACATACATATAATAGACGGAATCTCAGCTAATCAATTAGGATGTATCTCGAAACTGAAAGAGTTTACAAAATCCAATTTCGAACAGAAATTTCATTAATTCATTGCGATCGCCTCGTTCGATAGCTCTGAAAGTCACTTCGAGCAGTATAAAGAGGAGCTTATGCTTCGTTCGGTGCGAGACAGGACTCGCAACGTCGAACTCATAGACACAAAGATTACCGATATTGGTCGCAGAAGCTAGCTGAAGTGGCAATCATTGAAGGGCCTGTGATCGGCACGGGAATGTTCTCGAATTACGTCCTGGCTGGGAATAAGTGTGTCACGTTCCTACAGGTTGAATTCAATCTCTTTACTATATCAACTATATACTATGTTCATGTTTTTCTAAAAGATATTAGTCACCCTTTTGTGAATTGGACAAGAGACATACATTCCAAAGGCCATTGCGACCATATCTGATCTATTGTAGCCGTAACCTTTTAAGAATTAGACCTGGTCGCCGAGTCCTACAGTTTTGATAAACTATAGAATGTTTATGTTTTTTTCTATGTCTCTCCCTATAAGTTGTAACTTTTTAATTTATATGCACACCTAAATTACTTTACTTCATTATAACCCTTAGAAACGTTTACACAAAGAATTAATTTGAAAGCCTTTCTTTCACTTATAGTGGTAATTTCACTTTCTTATGTGAGTACGAACTGTTTGTAAATCTTTTTACTTGTATTCACCTAATGCTACATTCAACTAAGTTAATTCACACGGTAATAGAAACAAAATTATGTAAAACAGTTACGATACGAAATTACACATAAAATAAATGATTAAATGCAATTAAATCTTCACTACAAAGAAACACAGTGAATATTTTATTAGAAAGAAAGCTTGAATTCTCAATTGTTATGCAAATACTTCTTAATCTTTTTGCACTTTCAATCACTTCGGTGTTTTATAACGAGACGTTTTAACGTTTTTGTGGAGTAAGATCTAGTTATTTGATATTAAATGTTACTTAAAGTTGGTTTTAGTAAACAAGGAACGTCGAGGTGACTGACTAATAATTTTCTTTTAAAATAAACAACAGCTTGTTTTATAAACTACAAGTATAATTTAATTATACTGCGAAATAAACTAAAAAATCTAAATCCATTGTGACCATTACGTCACTGCTGGCAAAGGATAGGTATATCATAGAGAGAGAGTGACTATTAGTTGAATATATGAAGTTATTTTAATTAACATACAATATCTTACTTTTTTAATAGTTTCATTAACATTGCGGTATATCTAATAATAGAAAAAACCATCTGTGCAATCGGTATTCACCTGTTATTTAATTTTTATAACGATAATTTTATAGTAAAGGCAACCATTCACCACTGTAAATTTTAATCATACGAAATTTCAGAGGGAGTGCGTATTTATAGAAAAACCAACCAATCAAACGCATTATTAGAATGGGAGGTACTGGTATATTATCTTCCCTTCATGTATTAATACATAGATTACTTCATAATACTAAAAGAAACTTGCTGTAACTTACGTGATCAAATCTGTTCTAGAGCGAACGTTACGTTATTCAACTTCCTAACCCCAAATAAATTGCTTAGCTATTTGTTTTTATACATTCACGATGGTGTGCTACTTTTGTCTTTTTTCAGTAAACAGCGTGTAATATTGTTCAATGTTCGTCTTGTTAATCATATTATATAAGACAATTCTCCCGACTTTCATTTTATTCGAGAACTAACTTCGTTCAGAATTAGATCTGTGTGTAAAATTATTTGATAGAAAGTATCTTATATTTAAATCTATAAGTCATCGAAAAATTATCTAACATTATCTATCAAATGTTTCCGCTTAATGACTGCACTATACCACTGCGAGAGTTTTAATATTAGGTTAATGATGCACCGATCGTGGAGGCTTTAGCTATTCGAAACGTACCGTTCGATAACTCGCTGATCGAGATTGCAACGGGCAGACCGGGCGGGTCCATCGATCTGAACAGTTCCATTTTATCGTTGATCGACGATCTATTAGTGTTGGAGCATCCTTAGTCATAGTTTTACGTTATACCTTCATATTTTGTAGCCGACGGACAGATTCAGAGATATGTCTTTATATTTTATACTAAGATTAAAAATGTTTAACGGATTTCAAAATGTTCCGATATCTATCAATTTAATTCAACATTCACTTCGCTATTTGGTACATAAAGACCATTGTAAAGCATTTTCAAAGTATTTTCTTGTTTAAGGAGAATTATGCATGAGCGAGCATTTTCATATTACTTAATTGTTGAGCATGTTATTGCTTGACAACATAATGTCATAATCATTTGAAGTTGATTACCCATTTTAAAAATAGAACAAAATGACAGTATCGGCGAAAAAAAAAATTAAATTCGTTAACTTGCAAGCAATAACCTTCATGTAGCACTAATCAATCAACAGTGTCTAGTGTGTTACTTTTATTTTTGCGTACAACGGAACGTAACAGGAAATAATAAGGTTCGATTTTTGATATCATTCACAATTAACTTTGAAATGACTGCGTTGCGCCGACTCAGAAGGAATTGGCACTTGGATTACTTTCTAAAGCGTCTGCTTGCTGTTTAAGTCAGTTTTAACATATCAATGACACTTTCCCTCTGGTAATAGTAGCGTAATGGCCGGTAATACGTCAGTAGCTAGAATCGAGCGGACTGTACTTTACGGTTTAATATTGTGAGTTTAACTGCAAGTCTCTATCTATTTGTTTAAGCACCGGTTTGTTCCTACAAATGCATGATCTTTTCCTTTTCTTATCTTATAAATCTTTCTTATCTTTGATAATCTACGGACCCGAGGAATTATATATTAGTAAATTATTAATGGACAGGGACGTATAATCAATTACCTATGTGTATTCATTGATACTTTTTATAGATGATTTATATGAGTTGGATGCATTCATAGCTATTGTAATAAGTTATCGACACTAAAATATAGATTAATTGTAGGAACTGTACATAAAACAATTAATTGTGAACTAATTTATTTTAACTTTACAAAAGCCATATTGATCTTAACTTGCTTGCAAAAGTTTGCAAAAAGAAATATTGTGAGACTAAAATATTTTTACTTACATAATCGTAAATTATGTTTTGGTTAGTACTAACAAACTAAACTATTATTTATTGTATTTCTGAACAATGTATTTCGATTGATATTAATAACAATATATTTCTTGTATCGAGACAATCATATCACATACACAAGGATCTAGTACCTAAATGCTGTCACCATTTTATTATTCAAAAACAGAAATGGTAAAATGAGAAAGTAACCTCTGCCAGAATACTAATGTTAATAATTAAGTACACAGCAGTTACAGATGTAATGTTTATTTATAATTTATTATCAAAATGATTTGATGTTAACAATTTCAAAGCAATTTATACGAGGCGGTGCGCGGCGGTCTCGCGTGCTCACGATCCATTGTAAGGCTCATTCGCACATCGTTAGTTTTACAAATTAATACTATTTACATTATTGCTGGTTTTTATTTGTGTATACTAGAAAAGTGACAACAATATAATTATATTTAACATAAGTTAGTATACGTTTCCTTTATCGTGTAACTTTCGTTCACTAACTTAATGATTTACTTGTAAATTTTATGTACACGTTATACTATATAGAGTATACAATAGAAATTAACTGACTTACCAAAGTTATGCTTAATTACTTGATACAATTTTGGTCTAATCTAAACGCTAATGATTAGCTTTCGAAAGATATTTGGGTAAAAATGAAAATAATATATTTCTTGAAATGAATAATGCAATCAAGAATATAAATAAAGAAGAATGCAACAAATAAATGATATGAAATAAAATAAGTAAAATATATAAAATATGAAGAAACTGGTTTAACAAATTTAGGAATTATTTATAATTCCCATAGAAATATATATAATATTGCATATTCCCATACAAATATATTTTTATATACATCATGTTCAAGCAATACGCCGGCTTGGGCTACTCTCTAAATTTCTTCCAAATGGTCTGATATAAATAGTTGTTTAACGATAAAAACACCATTTAAAGCAATTTAACTATATCTTTATACATAAAGAACATTCATTGTATCGGGCAGTATAAGATATACGACAACTTCAATAGTTCCGACGAAATGACTCAAATCCAGGTACAAACAGGTTAGCTCGATTTACTTTCTAATAGCTATTGCAGCGCGGTTAAATCTTGACCTACATTAGGATCCAAATTAAAACTGTATCAAACTATCTGTACGTATAACCAAAATGACTAATGCATCTATACGTTGGAGACCTTCGTTATAGAATTGTTTTTTCAAAATCGACACTCACTTGAACAATTGCTTATCTTGTCGAAATCTTAGGTAAGCTAAAACCCGAGTCATGAGTCAGGTTTCTTAATATATATAACTTATGACTTGTATGTGACCTTATTTTCACTAACGTTTAATTTAGCGATAAGACATGAAATTAATTACATTGAAATGTATGATAACGTGTATATCTCTTTTAATAATTTATTATTTTATGTTTATTACTTTAATACGCATTTCTCTAAACTTTCACCAGCCAGAGATATTACTAATTCCGGTAGTTGAAAGACTTTTATAACTTATTTCTTTAAAACTGTTATTTTTCAAAAAATCGTTATTACAAAAATACATAATTATCCAATTATAAGCGATATCGTAAGAG